>JABUQX010092336.1:5000-17692 GCA_015478945.1 Trachelipus rathkii | reverse complement strand
TTGGTCGGTTGATTTGCGGAATAAGACCGGGAATATACTTTTTCAAAGGGAACAGTTCTAAGGGAAGAAGGCTCGTGGTCATGATTATGTGACTGGGGAGGAGCACTAATTGAACACCTCATCCCAGCGTGAGGACCACCGCAGAAGGGACAGACTACTTTTCTAATATTCGGGGAAGGGGAAGGAGACTTCCTAGATCGACAATTGGCCCTGATGTGACCTTTCTTTTTGCAGTAACTGCAAACTCCCAGATATTTGTAACACTCCTCCATGGAGTGACCTGTTTTTTCACAGTAATTACACAAAACCTTTTTCCGGTCATCAGGCTTAGGACGAGAATTCGAATTATGGTCAGGACGAACTGTACTATCATGGTTCTTGTAACTATTGGTGGAGTCACGATAGTATCGACTACCATTATTTCGTTCTTGAGGACTACTTTTCTTCTTAGGGGCCTGCCGATGATTATTTTTGGATTTAGGTTTTCGTTGTTCAACGTTGTGATGCAAAACCTCAGTCCATCCGGGGAGTGCAGCATTTATCCGGATAACGGATTCCAAAGATTCGTCTAGGTTCACTTTCATCGCGGTCTTTTGGGCATAAGTTGAATTGTCGATCTCGCATGGATTAGTTTGGGAAATGGAATTCGGGAAAACGATATTCTCGCTATCTAAGGAATCCGCAAAATTCACTATATTTTCCCAGGAAACTCTACTATACCCGTCCAACTCCATCATTTTAATATATTGACGGACGAATGTTTCAATATATGGAGGCAAACTACAAAGGAAAGCTATTCTAAGGGAATCATGATCTCTCATATCGTATCTAGGATATGCTTGACTAGCCAGGCGTTCCAACCGAAGGGCAAACATTTTTATGCTCTCATTGGGATATCGGTGAGCAGCATGATACTTCTGTATCCTATATTCTTTCTTCTTACGTTCCTCATCTCTATACCAACATACTAGATTATCCCGTACAGAGAAGAAGTATTCACGGTATCTTTTATTTATTTCTCGTTAATATGTGAAGAAATTGCCTTCTACTGGTCGTCTGAGCAGTCTCAAACCATTGGGATGGGCATTTGGATAATTAAGGCTACAGTACGCCTCAAAATCAGCCAAATAGACTAAGAGATCTTGTTCTGATTCATATTTAAATTTTCCAGGGTCCACAACCTTAAGTTTTTGAGAGTTCTTGAGCAACTGTGTAAGGAGTACAATGGCCTCCTCCAGCATGTCAAGTCTCTGTTTCATTTGTGGCCCTGAATACATAGAAGGTTCATTTGTATCGGGAATACGACGTTCATATTGTCGTTGTGGTAATCCTTGTGGAAAACAACCAGAATACGACTGAGGGTCAATAGACATCTGGTGCTCCGGATACTGATTTACTGGGATTTGGTCTCGGTGGGGTTGTAGCAACCTATTATATTTCTCGGAGAAGTCAGATTCTCCTCTATTTATTGGGGACAAAGATTCTCTAGTGCCTCTACCCATGTCTGTATTTCTCAATAGAGACTTAGGTTGAGTAAAGTAATTTCCTGGGGGTATAGAATCATGACGAAGATTGGGATTAGGAAGAAGTTGAGGTTTAGGAAGGAAATTATGAGTAGGCATAAGATTAGGATTAGGAATAAGGTTAGGATTAGGAAGAAAATGATTTTTGGAAGTTTCCACATAACTCGGTGGATTAAGAGGAAAAGGTTTGGATCGTGGTTGAAATTGGGAAACTAAGGAAGGTTTAAACTCACGATCATAGAAAGAAGTGGTATTTTTAGGCATTTGCAATTTAGGTGCATCAAGGTCAGAGGGTATTACTTGACCTCGAGCGGGGATCGTTCTGTGTTCAACCTGACTGATTTCCACATTATTTTCTTGGGTCCATTGCTTTCTAAGTTTAACAAGCAAGGCATCCATTTCGGACTGATTAAAAGGTTTGTCAGAGTTGGAAACCATTTTTACGTCAGAGTGGGAACCCAAGGGTGTGTCAGAGTTGGTGACTTCTACCCCATTTTTATTTTCATCATTCACTCCTACATTCATTCCTACATTCATTTCTACTTGATGTTTATTTTGATCATCACGCAGACGCTGTTCTACACGTGGATCTAGAGCAACAGCTGCAAGAGATGGATCAAAGTCCAAATTCTCTTGACTATCAGAAGCTGTGCTTGTTTCCAAGCCTGTGTTTGGACTTTTTTCAGACATGTTAAATTTTTGTTTAAGTAAATAAAGAATTTTAAAGTATTGGAGGGTTATCCCTAACTAACTCTTGAATCTGTCCAATGTAAGTACAAAAGAAGATTTCTTTGAAGATAACTGAAGAGAATCGATGAATTTTCAAAATAAATGTGATGATGTGAGCGAGAGTCACAATCCTAGTGCACGCAAGCGCAGGAACTCAAACAGAGTCCCTGTTCGGGCGCCACTTAATTTATTTATGTTGCGGAGAGAAGCACGCTGGGACCGAACACTCGTACCCGACTGGAAGGTGCCTCTCTCCACTTATTCTCGTAGAGTCGAAGGTCGATGAAGATTGAATAATTCGGAGGTCAAAAGATATAATAAGAAGTAGATAGTATTAAAGTGATGTTCGATAGATGTGGTTTGAATGTCTAGTAAGCACAGGCAACCAACTGACACCATCAGAGGTTTTACGGAGCAGGTTAGGCTATTTCCGTAACGGAGGGAGATTGTCTCCGGACTCCGTTGGCCTGCTTACTTGTGTGACTATTCAAGGAGGATTGTGAGTTTCTTTAATTTAAATTCGCAATTGTGATATTATCTACAGGTCTTGTCTTAACCCCAAATGAAGGGTTTACTTAACTATAGTGTTTCCGGATCTATCTATCAATGAATTCTTCATATATTTTTTCGTGGAGACTAATCAGATATTTTTTCGTAGTAAAGAATAAAATTAATAACAGTTCAATATAGAATCAAAATATAAGGATATAGACACACTAGAAAAAGTTTATGTTTACTTAATTCGTTCAAAATATATACATGTGGGAGGTTTGTGAATATATAAAGATAACACAATCCACTCCCAACAAAACTATAATAAAAGTTATATGAATTGGATTATATAATATATTTTAATTAGTTAAATACATGGGAATTATACTTAAAATCCCATGTATTATGATTATGTACATAAGTTCAGGATCAGATTCAAGAGTGGAAACCAAACGAATCCAAATATCATTCGTGCAATGAAGTAAGGGAGGAAATAGGAATTATGACTCAATCATGACAAATATATCATACTTAACTGAAGATTTTTGGGGATAAACAAAAGAGCTGAATTCCAACAGGAATGAAATCAAAGATTGTAACCAGGAACTGAAATTGAGACCAGAACTACAAAGATTGAAATCAAAGATTGGAATCAAAGATTGGAATCGAAGATTGAAATCTGAACCAGGAAATGAAATTCTAAACCAAGAATTGAAATCTTTCCCAAGATTAAAATTGAAATCGAAGATTGAAATCAGGAACTAAAAACTGGAATCAGACCAGAAATTGGAACCCTGTCAAAATAAATAATAACGGGTATTACTACATTTGACCACACTTTATCTTCATTTATATCAGTATAGCTTCATATAATTTTACAGGTATTTTATTGAACTCACCCTTTAGATTTCCAAGAGGGGCTTGTTCAATTTGGTCAATATTTGTTGGTTCAATAGTAGTTGGTAAACTGCAATAATACGTTTAGTTTACTACTGCTTTTCCAGCACATAACATTAATAAATGAATGAAAATAGATTACTGCAATTTATCATGACTCACTAACCTGGAAAATCTGGATAATCTAACTTCCAGTCTTCAAAGTAATTTGAGTCTATTATGAATTGGTTGTTACAATATGTTATGTACTCTTAAGTAACTTTTTACAAATGTTTTAGATTATAATATTATCAACAGACATCAGCATAATTATATCAACAACTAAAAGGAAAAATATATATAATACCTATAAATTACACAAGGTTTGATAATAACTAAAGCCATATTATAATATAATACAATCATCGTCCAGGCTGGAGCATATTGTCCAGACTGGATCAATGAGAAACCTTAAACTTACAAAACCGTTACTATGGGTTACTTCAGTCGTCAATGGCACAACTTATGCACGCAAACAACATTCTCCCTTATATATATATTCATAATTAATATATATATATATATATATATATATATATATATATATATATATATATATATATATATATAAATTATATATAATATATATATATTATATTAATATATATATATATATATATATATATGTATATATAATAATATATTAATATATATATATATATATATAATTATATATATATTATACTATATATATATATAGTATATATATATATATAAACGTTCCTATGGCTAAACTCTAAAAACTTAAACTATCCGCTATCCGCATCCGCAATCCGCGGATAGTGATTTTAACTACCCGCATCCGGGCATCCGCATCCGCATCCCGCAATATTTTATAATATTCTTAATACGACTGGTTTCCTGTGCATTGGGCAATGTGTGACATACGGTGTTGGTCATTTCTACTTAACTGTATATCTTTTTGTACAAATGAACTTATATAATTCAAGTTATTTAACCTGTTTCATGTTATCAATTCCATTCTGTTTATTATATCAATTATTTTTAGATGATTTATAATCCCGGGTGGTTACACTTTGTAAGCGATCTAGTAAGCCTTTATCATGTCAAATTTGGGTATGGTAATCCATTACCTGGACGCCGGGTGTCGCAGGCTCATCGCAACTCTTTTTTTAAAGGCCTTGTTAACCCCAATTGATAAATAAATGTTTCCCCGATATAATTAAGTCCGAGGTTTTCTCCTATGGAGCCTCCATGTTTGAATGCCCTTAGACATCTGGGGCTGGTGCTTGCTGCTTTCCCAAATCCTTCCGAAGACGGCGAACCGCAAACCTCAATTGCTTTTTGTTTAATTTTCTATTTAGACCTTAATGGGGCTCAGAGAAATTTTATGCGGGTAAATTGAACACAAAAGAACTAACTGCTTTTGCGTTGGGCTGTCCTTCCCTTTCTAGCCTTTTCTCCTTGTGGTATAAAAATTCACAGTAATATTATACCGACCATCTGCAACTATCTTTACAATAGAGTTTGCGTGGATTGGAAGGTTAGTCGGATAGGACACTATGGAAGAGCCTCTATGAATATGACTTTGATATCCGTCATATATCGGCTAAAACTCTAAAAATTTATAGTTGCCGATGCTCTTTTCGTATTCCCGTTAAAATAATATATTGGAGACCGCCGAAAAAATACTTTCTTTGGATCATTTCATTCCTCCTGGGTTCTTTCCGATAGAAATCAGCGGAGGAGGGGACTCGTTATATAAATGTTTTTCTCTTTATTTATATGGATCGGTCGAGAGACATTTAGAGGTAAGAGATGTTCTTATTGCAGAATTACAAAAACATCCAGTAAAGTATAAGCTTCAGGGTCAGTTGGTTCAAAAAAGACTCCGATTATTAAAATTGCCGGGTCAATTGCCAATACCAGAAGTTATAACTGCTTTTACAGATGTTTTTAAAGTTAACGTTCATATATATTATACCCATAATAAACCCTTAATATATGGAAATAACGCTGCTGGTGAACCCTGTTATTTAAAATGTTTGGCAGGAATTCACTATAACTATCTGCTAGTCACTTCTAGTGATGAATAAACTTTATAAATTTAATAAAAGTTCTGTGTTCAACTACTGATTGAAAAAAAAAAAAAAAAAAAAAAAAAACTATAATAGCTGCTCACTTCTCAAACTAAGAACCAGATAAGTTTCTCTCTATCTTTTCTTGTCTCTTCATTATACTCGCGTTCTTAACTATTTTATTTTAATAAGCTATATAAGCAATTTTCCTATATGGAAGTGTCTTTTGGATGAAATGCTTACTAGTATGGTTGTTATCGTCAAAAATTTCAATTATTGTGACGAAATATCCCCTCAGAGAAAAATGTTCTTGCATAATGTGTCTTATTGTGTGTATGTTTCTTCTGTTTGAGTACAGAACTAATTTGAAAATTTACAGTAATATAATAGTCTTGTGTTGATTCAGTAGTTTACCATTTTAAATCTAAAAGAATTTTTATACAGTGTATATTATATGTGTAAAATATTTTTCCCTTCTCCCCCCTTTACAATATATATTATTGATATATATATTTCATTGAGAACACTGCCTATGTAATTAATTGTTAAATGTATTATTATATATTAGGGATATACGTTGTGTAATATTATGTACTTTAATATTATAATATACTGGATTTTCCTTTCCGCTTCAACGAGCTTGTTCGATGACTATGGACAGGTTGTGATCTAGAAATGGCGGAGCTTTAAACACTATTTTACAGATTTTCCTGGTTGTTCCTGATGAGAGAAATTTCGCCATTGTCCAATCAGATGCTTATAGCTGGGTGTGTGGATCTATCTATAAATCATAGGACCAGGTGGATAATGAGTAATTATGGTTATTAAAAATAAAATAACAAGAATAAGGAAAAAGACTTCCTCATATTGTTTTTTATTTTTATCAAAAAATTTATGCCATGTTTTAAGTAAGTTTATAGGTTGCAGATGGTTACAGGGGTTATTTTTATTTCAATATTAAGTATTATTTGATGATCCTTTCTTCTCTTAACTCTGTGGAAAAGGAGAATCATCTGTAACGTACATACGCTAATAAAAAGTTATTTTGAAACAACCACTTCTGAATACATATTTTTGTCAACTCTTCTTAAAGTTTAAATATTTTAAATTCTATATTGGAATTTAGTCCTTGTTTCCCTTTCTTTTTATTTTCAATAGTTAGTCAGTTTCTCAGAGTTATAGTGGGATCGTTTTAAACATTGTGGGTCCACTTTGAGAAAAGTTTTGAAGAGAGATGAGTTAGAGGAAATGAGTTAGTTTACTCTGATTCATTTCGTCTCCTGACTGACTGTTGAAATTAATACCTTAGCATTAGAATATATATTTGTGCATTTTTTATTTTTTATCATAAAATCCTACCATGACTCGATTACTGCCGAATATATTGTATTTTTCAGAGTGGATAGGGCCGAAGTAAAAATCTCTGTCGGTTCCCAGAGTACCCGGATTAGTCAACTTCTCATGATGCCTGTGGTTACGTCTGAAGTGTCTCTTGAAGTTTTCTTGCCAACCTATGGTCTCGGCCCTAATGACACCAAAAGTAAGACCATAATCATATGGTCCCTGACAGGATGGTTTGAAAAAAAGAGATGCAGGATCGGGGCAAAACACTGCAACTATATATGAACCAGTGGATGATCTGTCCGCGGATGTTATTCCCGGGATCATGACCAATACTTCTGAGTACAAGATATAGTCATATATATGTTCACCATCTACAAGATTTATACGCCTTTACCAAAAGCGTATCCCCCATGAACTGGGTCATAATGTAAAATATAGATCCTCTTGATGATCCTGTATCCTTACCTCAACAAATATCAATGGCCGAAGAAGAACATCGTCCGAGGGAAACGACATATTGAATCCATCATAAAAGTATTACTAAAGGCGGAGTACGTAAAGTCACCCCTCATATCAGATATTGCAAAAAGAAGATCCTTAATGACCATTCTTTCATATACCCTAAAAGGATGGATCCAAAGTATATGATGCCTCTCATTTTCGATTTCATACTGGTCATGATGAATCTCCCGCAGAAACTATTCCCGAAGTTCACCCTTATGTACAACCAGTCCCAGCATAAAATTTTTCCCTCTGTGCCTTCGTGTCCTCCACATCCTTATTGTATTTGTCATTCCAGTGTATCCATTGACTATGAGTCTGCTCTGGATTCCAGCGTTAAGGTTGTACTGCGTACAGGCTTGCGCTGGATGATGGAGCAGATTCACTGGACTGAAATGACTGAGCAGCAAAGACAAAAGGCTTCTGTATTATTGATGCAGGAGTTCAACGAAGAGAAAGAATCTGCTGTTCGTCTTTCATCCCTGCCTAAGACACCGAAATGAAAAAATTTGTATATATATATAATTTTTGTATATATATAATAATTGAAAAAAAAAATTCATATTTTGATTTGTATGTAGGAGTCCTGGTTGTCCTTCTCTTCGCTGTTCTATGCTCTGGCCGCCTCTTCACTCCCGTCTTTCTCTGAACGACGTGGAAAATTGAGGTGGGGGTTTAGATTTAGCGGGGGAGGATATAAGGGAGATGTTGTGCATAGTTGTGCCATTGACGACTGAAGTAACCCGTAGTAACGATTTTGTAATTTTAAGGTTCTCATTGATCCAGTCTGGACAAAATGCTCCAGCCTGGACGATGAGTGTATTATTTATAATTGGCTTTGTTTATTACCAAAATTATAAAATTATCGATATTATAATTATGTTCTCTCTTTTTAGTTGTTGATATAATTATGCTGATGTCTGTTGATAATATTATAATCTAAAACATTTGTAAAAAGTTACTTAAGAGTACATAACATATTGTAACAACCAATTCATAATAGACTCAAATTACTTTGAAGACTGGAAGTTAGATTATCCAGATTTTCCAGGTTAGTGAGTCATGATAAATTGCAGTAATCTATTTTCATTCATTTATTAATGTTATGTGCTGGAAAAGCAGTAGTAAACTAAACGTATTATTGCAGTTTACCCACTACTATTGAACCAGCAAATATTGACCAAATTGAACAAGCCCCTCTTGGAAATCTAAAGGGTGAGTTCCATAAAATACCTGTAAAATTATATGAAGCTATGCTGATATAAATGAAGATAAGTGTGGTCAAATGTAGTAATACCCGTTATTATTTATTTTGACAGGGTTCCAATTTCTGGTCTGATTCCAGTTTTTAGTTCCTGATTTCAATCTTCGATTTCAATTTTAATCTTGGGAAAGATTTCAGTTCCTGTTTTCAAACTTCGATTTCAATCTTTGATTTCATTCCTGTTGGAATTCAGCTCTATTTGTTTATCCCCAAACTCTTCAGTTAAGTATGATATATGATTTCATTCCTGTTGGAATTCAGCTCTATTTGTTTATCCCCAAACTCTTCAGTTAAGTATGATATATTTGTCATGATTGAGTCATAATTCCTATTTCCTCCCTTACTTCATTGCACGAATGATATTTGGATTCGTTTGGTTTCCACTCTTGAATCTGATCCTGAACTTATGTACATAATCATAATACATGGGATATATTTATCTAATTAAAATATATTATATAATTCAATTCATATAACTTTTATTATAGTTTTGTTGGGAGTGGATTGTGTTATCTTTATATGTTCACAAACCTCCCACATGTATATATTTAGAACGAATTCAGTAAACATAAACTTTTTCTAGTGTGTCTATATCCTTAGATTTTGATTCTATATTGAACTGTTATTATATTTTATTCTTTACTACGAAAAAATATCTGATTAGTCTCCACGAAAAAATATATGAAGAATTCATTGATAGATAGATCCGGAAACACTATAGTTAAGTAAACCCTTCAATTGGGGTTAAGACAAGACCTGTAGATAATATCACAATTGCGAATTTAAATTAAAGAAACTCACAATCCTCCTTGAATAGTCACACAAGTAAGCAGGCCAACGGAGTCCGGAGACAATCTCCCTCCGTTACGGAAATAGCCTAACCTGCTCCGTAACACCTCTGATGGTGTCAGTTGGTTGCCTGTGCTTACTAGACTTTCAAACCACATCTATCGAACATCACTTTAAAACTAAAGACTTCTTATTATATCTTTTGACCTCCGAATTATTCAATCTTCATCGACCTTCGACTCTACGAGAATAAGTGGAGAGAGGCACCTTCCAGTCGGGTACGAGTGTTCGGTCCCAGCGTGTTTCTCTCTCCAAAACATATATATATATATATATATATATATATATATATATATATATATATATATATATATATATAAAAAAGATATAAAAAGTTATTTTAATATATATATAGAGTATATATATATATATATATATATATATATATATATATATATATAAAAGATATATATATATATATATATATTATTATATGAGATGAGGGTTAGAGTTATATATATATATATATATTATTATTATTATTATTAAAAATCATATATATATATATTATTATTATATATGTTAGAGCAGTTGTTGAGTTATATACATATATATATTACATATATGTATATATAAGGCTATATAGTAGAAAGAGTATATATATATATTAATACATATTATATATACATATATAATATAAATATATATATTATTATATATATTATATATATATATATATATATGTTGTTACTATATATATACATATATATATATATTATATATATATATTATTATTATTATTATTATTATTATTATATACATATTTTAGATTCATAGTTGTATATAATATAAATAATTGCATATACATATATATATATATATATATATATATATATATATATATATATATATATATATATATATATTTGTGAGGGACATGACATCCGCATCCGCATTTGCGGAACATCCGCACCTAAATTGACTCCGCATCCGCATCCGCATCCTCACTTAACGGCACATCCGCATCCGCATCCGCATCCTCTTTTGAAAAATGAGGATGTTGCGGATGTTTTCTACATTTGATTATATATATATATATATATATATTATCTGTCATCTTTATCATGGGAGTTTATGGTAATTATAATTTTGAATTTCGATTTCTGTATATATATATATATATGTTATTATTATATATATATATATATATATATATTATTATTATTATTATATATATATATAAGAAAGAAGACATAATATAGAGTTATTATTATATATATATGTATTTTTAGTGTTAAATATCTATACGTTGTTCTTGTTTTTATATATATATATATATATATATATATATATATATTTAAAATCTAGAGCCGTGTACGTGGAAGCAAGAAATGAAGTGGAGAGAGTGAAGAGGAGGGCAAATGAGGAGGTGGCTTAGAAGCTAGCAAAGGAACTGATGGATGATATGAAGGAAAGCAAGAAGAAGATTTTTACATTGGCAAGAACGTATAGAGGAACGAAGAGTAGAGTATGTAATATCAAAGACAAAAATGGAGAAACATTGGTAAGCCCGGAGGAAAAAAACAAAAGGTGGATAGAGTACTTTGATTAGTTGTTGAATGTGGAAGTGCAGTCGGAAGAGGAGGGGAGGAGAGAAACGTGGGGGAGAAGAGAGAGAGGAGGAGGAGAGAAACGTGGAGGGAGAAGAGGAGGAGGTAATAACGGAGGAGGAATTTGAGGAGGTGTTAAGGAAAATGAAGAGCGGAAAAACTCCTGGTGAGGATGGGATAAATATTGAGTTGCTGAGGGAGGGAGGAGAGGGGCTGAAAGCCTTGATGCTGAGATTTCTGAACAGGTGTTGGGTGGAGAGTAGAGTGCCGGAAAGTTGGGGAAGGTCAATAATAGTTCCCATTTATAAAGGTAAGGGGGACGCAGGAAATTGTAAAAATTATAGAGGAATCTCACTAATGGATCACATGGCGAAGTTATATGAAAGAATATTAGAAAGAAAATTAAGATCAAAAATAGAGCCAAGATTTTCAAGTAAAGAGTATATAGCCAGAGGTGGTAAAAGTACTACAGATTTAATGTTTGCATTAATTAAGAATGATACAGGAAAAGACATGGAATACAATATGAAGGGCATATATCGCACTTCATAGACTTGAAGAAAGCATTTGATTTTGTACCCAGAGAGAAGCTGTGGAGAGTTCCGGAGAGGGATTATGAAGTTGGAGGCAGACTGATAAAGGCAGTAAGAAGTACATATGTGAATAGCATAAGTAAGGTAAGAACAGGATATAAAAACGAGGAATGGTTTGAGGTAAAAACTGTAAGGCAGGGTAGTGTGTTGTCGCCGATACTGTTTATAGCGTATTTGGACAGTAAGAGGTGTAAAAGAGAGTTTAGAGGAGATTGACGGGAGACATCATGGTATATGCAGATGATTATGTTTGGAGTGGGAGATGTAGAGGGTTGAGCAATGGAGTTGTAAGCCTGAGTAATGAGAGAAGCTGATTAAAGGCAGAATGTGGAGAAAACAGAAATAATGATAGTAAGTAGGGAGGAGGAGGAGGAGTTGATAGTGGGGGTAGACGGTAGAGAGATTAAAAACGTGGACAGATATAAATACCTAGGAAGCACATTTGGAAGAGAAGTATGGCAGGACTGTAAGAGCAGTATACCCCAACTTGAAAGAACAAACAAGAATGAACAAAGAGGTGAAGAGAGCAATATACGAGGGAGTGTTGACACCAATAGTGTTGCAGAGACATGGAGCATGACTGGGAGAGAGGAGAGTAGAATTCAGACAGCGGAGATGAATGTGTTGAGGATGGTGATTGGAAAGACGAGGAGAGACAGAGTGAGAAACGAGACAGTGAGGGAGAGCGTGGGTGTGAAACGCAGGATGAATAAAGCGGACGCAGCCAGACTGAGAGATGAGTTATTTTTTTTTCAGGTGATATTTTTTTCCGCTACCTTTTTTGTGGTGTTTTTTTTTTTTTTTTTTTTTTTTTTTTTTTTTTTTTTTTTTTTTTTTTTTAAATGGTAATAACCTTGTTGACTTGCGTCCGC
>JABUQX010092336.1:0-2500 GCA_015478945.1 Trachelipus rathkii | reverse complement strand
ATTACGTGACCAGCCCTTTTGGTCTTCCATGGGTCACTTTATGGGCTTAGCTTTAGGCACTTAAACATTTTTATTAAAACATTTTCGCGTGAACCTAAAAACTGTAACTCATTACAGAGCATCTTTTATATTTTAAATTATTAAAGAATTTATAAATTCAAAAATTACATGTAAGAAGAAAAACCGTATGTGCCTGATATATAAAACATTTCATTTTAATACAATTGTTAGAAATTTTATTGGAAATGATATACTTTTTACAGAGTCTAAAGCAGTAGCAGTAAAACAGAAAGTAAAGCAGTAAATCAGTAAATCAATAGAGGTGTAACCTAACACCTAGGGGATTAGTATGCTTTTTGTTTTACTGCTTTACTTTTAACTCACTGTTTTACTGCTTTAACTTATAGCGTTTTACTGTTTAACTCTACATATTTATTAACATTATAGTTTAAAAAGCAGTAAATCAGTAATCAATAGAGGTGTTACCAGCCATCCTGGGATTAGTATGCTTTTGTTTTACTGCTTTACTGCTTTAACTCATGTTTTACTGCTTTAACTCATGTTTTACTGCTTTAACTCATATGTTTTACTGCTTTAACTCACATATTCATTAACATTACATACCTTAAAGCAGTAAATCAGTAAATCAATAGAGGTGTGACCTAACACCAAGGGGGGTATGCTTTTGTTTTACTGCTTTACTGCTTTAACTCATGTTTTACTGCTTTAACTTTCTGCTTTACTGCTTTAACTTTCTGCTTTACTGCTTTAACTTTCTGCTTTACTGCTTTAACTTTCTGCTTTACTGTTTTAACTTTCTGCTTTTTAATATTCTTTAACCTGTATATTTTATTAACATTATGTTTTTTATTTTTTTTAAAACTTTTTATTTATTTTTATTATTATTTTATTTATTTTTATTATTATTTTTATTATTTTTATTATTTTATTTTTTATTATACTTTAGTGTTATTTACTTCATGCCTATTGTTATTATTATTTAGAACACCCACACACACACACACACACACACACACACACACACACACACACAATCACACACGTACACTTACACATATACACACATTCACTATGACACTTATACACACATTCACTATGACACTTACATTTTACCCATAGACACTTACGCATTTACACACACACACACACACACACACACACACACAACAACAGACTTACTTACAATCACAATACACAGATTTACTTCACACACGCAGATTTACTCTACAACATTAAGACGTATAAGCAATTTATTAAAACATTTTGGTTTTGTAATTAAGCACGTGGCCATTTTGTATTACTCAATATTCAAATATAATCCTAAATTATTTCAAAGTTTCTTAAAACTTCTATAATAAATCAAACATTATCTTTGAACAAAGAGCTCATTATTAACTGTTACACTTTTGTTACCAGATTTTGTTCCTACCAGGGTGGGGTCACTTGACTCTGATTCTACCAAATAGGATTAAAAACATATATTTATATAATTTTTTAGCAATAAATCAGTAAATCAGTAAGACCAGCCCCAGCACCCCCCCAGCACATCAAGTTATGCCATGTTTTGTTCTATTGACTTACTGTTTTACATCATCTTTAGCCATGTTAGCATAAAAATAACAAAATAAGTTCTTTCTCTGCTAACATAACATGTATTTTATTGTAAATCCTTCTAAGTTTTTAGTATTTAAAAATAACACAATTATTCACTCAGATTGTATAGACATTCACCTTTGATGTTAACTGGTGTATTTCAAAGTTTTTAAATAATTCGATTATTATTATTATTATTATTCTGCCCCTCAGAATCAACAATGAGAAAACACAACCACCCGCACTCCCACAGGATATTGATACTGACTTCTGTAAAATGTAAGAAATAACTACTTTAGGCCAAAATTTAGGATATCCTTTTTGTAACCCGGGGCGATTTAAGCCTAATTCCAGGTCAAAATATATTTCAAACTGACCTTTTCTGTAAAATGTGGTGCAATAACTACGTTAGGCTCAAATTTAGCCTGTAAATTTAGGATGTTTCCTTTACGGGCTAATTTAATCCAATACCAGGCCAAAAGGTACTCAAGATAGATTAATAATCATTGTTATTATTATTTCATAAATATATTTCAAACTGAAACATGCTGGATCGGTAAGATCCTTTAAGTCAGGTAAGAAGGGAAATGTGTTTTCCCCTTACTTGTGACGGTTCGAGTAAGCCCAGTTCATGTTAATCACAGGCTCAGCATGGAAAGCCCCCACCCGCAAGGTAGCCAACTCCGCACCTGCTTGAGAACCCGCTGCGTCCCTGCTCGCAAGCCGTGTGCCTGCAGGCGTAAGATCGCGTTCCTGCCTGCCATATATATGCGTATATATATATATGAGTTATATATATGGAAGCGGCGCACGAAAATGCGAAAGTTTCAATGATAAATGCAGAAAACGATAAACACCCCACCTCCGATATTGAACGTAAAGCATT
>JABUQX010092335.1:12500-13917 GCA_015478945.1 Trachelipus rathkii | reverse complement strand
ATGTGGATGATTAAGTTTAGTGTGGCAAATCTGAAATAGCTTTGATTGATAGAGAGAGGAGAGAGAGAGAGAGAGAGATTTGGCAGGTGTGTAAAAGGAGGGGTTTAGAAGTAAACGTAGATAAGGGTTCTGGTTTTGAGTGAGGATAGTTCTCTGTGTAAAGATTATGTTAGATGGTGGCCCAGCTGGAACCAAATGTCTGAGTTCAAAATCTTCAGGATGTGGTGGATGAAAGAGGAACGGATGAAGCAGAATGTAGTATGAAAGTTGTGAATGGAAGGAAGATGGCTGGGGCAATTAATCCTTAAGTGAATGCAAAGGGAATAAATAAGTCTTGAGTGTGCTGGGTCTTACATGACGGTATGCTAATACCTGTGCTTTAATGTATATGGGAATTTATGATCCTGGAATGAGGTACAGATACAAATAATTATAGAACTTCTGTTGGGACTTTACAAAGCGTTTTGTCGGTTGCTCCTGGGTTACAGGGGCAACCAGCCAAAGTCAAGCCACGCCGACATAGGCACAAGATGCTTGTTGCGATTGCAATTATAAGACGATGAAAAATTTCACTCGCACCAGGACTCAGACCATTAGCAACCGCCGTCTCCCGAATTCAGGTGTGTACAGGCTCCACCAGCCCGATCTGCCACTCAGAAAAAGAAGGTATCTCGGAACAGTTTTCAAGTCTCCTGCTCCGATATCCACTACTTTAAACAGGCGCTATTAAATCTACGAAGGTGTTTTTAACCCCTACTGGGTACCACACAGCATTCTGCTAGTTTGCTTCCGTGTTAAAAAGACAACCAACCGTCGATTGCACGCCGGCATATTGAACATCTTTCTTGTTACAATCAATTTGCAATAATAAGACGAAGAAAATTTCACTCACGCTAGGACTCGAACCTTCAACAACAGCCTCGCCGTTATACAATGTACAGGAAGTTCCAACACTAGTCATCCGATACCACAAAAAAATAAGGTATCTCTTTACAGTTTTCGCGAACATACTACTTCGACTCACTGCTTTGAAACTGGTGTATTTAATCCCATAGGAAGGTGTTGGGACTTCTTTGCTGGAGCCCAGCAATTGCGCCTGAGATTGCTCCTGGGTTACAGGAGCAACCGACCAAGTCAAATAACATGACACTCAACATGCTTTTTGCGACAAATTTGCAATAATAAGACGAAGAAAATTTCACTCGCCAGGACTCAAACCATCGACAACAGCGTCGCCTTTAGACAATATTGCGGGAGGCTCTACCGCTATTTGCGTCTTTACTCCCCAGAAAAAAAGAAAGCAGAATCCGGAAGTTTTCAAATTTCTTGCTTCGATATCACTCCTTTGAAACTCGATATTTATTCAAATCCATAGAGGGTGTTTGGAACCCATGCTGGGGCTAAACGGCATTCTGCT
>JABUQX010092335.1:0-7500 GCA_015478945.1 Trachelipus rathkii | reverse complement strand
AACTTCCCTGTACGGTGGCGTCTATAAAACCTAAATATAATGAATTTTTATTCTATCTCATTTCCTCAATTAATTGTTTCAATGTGAAGATTTGATCTACACATCCTCTACTACTTCTAAGACAAACCTATTCTTCGCCAATCTGTCCCTCAGTCACTCGACGCACTCTTTCAATCAAAATTCCAGCATATATTTTACATGCAACACTCTGCAAACTAATTCCCATATAGTTTTTACAGTTCCCCTTATCTCCCTTACCCTTTAATTAAAAAGGGTTGTACTACTGCTTTCCCCCAATCATTCGGAACTATACCCTCCATAATCGCTTTTTTTACACAACTTCCATATCCTTCCAATCAAAATCTAGCCTCCATTATTGATCATTTCACAAGTAATCAAATCTATTCCTATGGATTTACCATTCATCGATTTTTTAACTCTTTCTATTGCCTTCTCCCTACAATTAAGTTCCCTTATCCGCAAAATACCTTTTTCTTCTAACACCATGAACCCCCCCCCCCACACATACACCGTCATCTTTTAAATACTGTCAATATTATGCAGATTTTTGTAATGTTTCCACCTACACTCATCTCTCTTCCTTTTTATCAGTCACGAAAGTACCATACCTGTTAATTATTTTATAAAGATTCCCCTTACTCTCTTTCGTAATTTTTGCACTTCCTTCCAGAAGAGCTTCCTAATCCCTTGAAAGTCTATTCCAAACTGTTCATTTACCTCTTTTTTTTCTTTTTACGTATGCAACTTTTTAGTCTCCATTTCTTCCTCCTTATATATTTCTATACACCCTATTTTTGAGACCTCAAAATTAACTTTTAGCATATTCAACCACGCCTCTTTTTTAACTTTTAGCCGCTTTATCACCTCTTTATTACACCACTCACGATTAACAATCTAATTTCCTACTTTAGCACATCCACATATTTTTCTTGTACTTCTACCAAAGACTTCCTGCATTAGAGTCCAGATTTGTTCAGTTTCATCTTGCTCACATTTAACTGATTTATTTGCAAGTTTTCTCTCATACTTTTCCATATAATCTTGTTTACTTATCATCTCACTATTAATTCTTCCAAGTATCTCTTTCCTCTCCATCTATGCCACCAATAGCTTAATATTACATTAAACAATATAATGCTCTCATATTATTATCCCCAACCCTCTCGCTGATTTAGCATAAATCACATACTTCAACATGCTCTTCTTCACCAACACAAAATCAATCATATTTTTCACTTCGATACCATCTCTACCTACCTACCCTAACTCTGTTTTAATTTTGAATATTCTTGTGTTAGAAAAATGTATTGCTAACACATATACCTCTCTACTCACAAAAACAAATCACCTTCCAACCATTCTCATTTTCTCTGGCAACCTCAAAAGCACTTGTTATATCATTCCTTATTCGATCACCTAATCAATCATTCAAATCGCCTAACTCAATCAATCTGAAGGCCCGACTTACCCTGTCCAACACATCATTCAGATTATCCCAGAATGTCACACTCTCCTCAACATCACCCTCAGATGGACCATTTGTTAAAATCACATATACCTTAGGTTTCTCCAACTTAAAATTAGCCATTAGTATTCTAGTACTAACAAACAAATTCACCCACAGCTCTGTACCACAAGTCAATCATGAGAATCACAACTCCTTCTATCCCCCTCTCATTCCTCTCCACTCCAGCACACACATTTTAACCCTATGCCACTCGTCTTCAGTCATAGCAAGCAAATCAAATTTACCCTTTCTAAATACATTATTTAAAAAATTCCAAAGGTAGAAGAAGTCTTTTAATTTTTTTTAGAAGAAATATTGTCTTTTGGTTATATAATATATATATATATATATTAATATATATATTATATAATATAATAAAATTATATATATATTATATATATATATATATATATATATATAATAATATATATATATATATATATAATATATATATAAGTTTTTAAGATAAGAAAGCAAAATGTGATAAAATGCTAAGAAATTACTATATAATAAAATGTGGGTTCTAACTTTAAACATTAACAATATGAAGCAAAAGCCATAAAAGATAGACAATAAAACCTTAAATTATTACACATTGAAAACAAAATACAAAACAATTGCTTGAAAATTTCAAATTTTAAGAAATAAAAAAATATTTAAGACCAAAGAAATAAATGTTCTAAAAATAAAAATAAATAAATTGAACTGATATTGTAAATAAATTATTAATTATTTGTAAAAAAAAATTGATGGTCGAGACACGTAATTAGACCTTCTCTATGTAAGTACGCGAATGTGTGTGTGTGTGTGTGTGTGTGTGTGTGTGTGTGTGTGTGTGTGTGTGTGTTGTGTGTGTGTGTGTGTGTGTGTGTGTGTGTGAGTGTGTGTTGTGTCTGTGTATGTTTGTGTGTGTATTAGTGTGTTTGTTTGTGTGTTTTTGCAACAAGACTATTTTCTTTTCTCAATTTCTTAGAGCGTTGTTGATTATGCAAAATTCATTTGCCACTTTCTAACCCAATTAAAGACTGCACCAGTGAAATATTGTATAATATATAAATATATATATATATATACCTTCTATATAAATATATATCTATATATATATACTATATATAATATATATATATATATCACTATATATAATATATCATCTTCCTTCTTTTTCCCCAAGACTGGGAGTAAGATGCGTGCATGCATCGGAAAAGATGAAGTAGTAAAAGAATATGACACAAGTCGAAAAGCAAAGGCCCGCCTTACCGCCCCCCTCTATACCTTTTAGTGAGAACTTCGTCGCAGTCAGAAAAAATCCACCTTAGGGCTTGAGACTGCACGGACCCTCACGATGGCATATCGTCAAGTGTAGGGTTCATCCCCCTGGCCCAGGTGGGCCACAACCATGCCCCCCTCACAAAACCACGTCATTCACTCCTATCGTGCACCTTTATTCTCGCCTCTGCCAAAAACTCACATTTTCTCTACATCCAAGATCCTTTTTGCACTTAATACACTTTTTCTTCGGTCTTCCAGCCGGTAGATTGCCAACACACTCATCATTCATTCTTTCCACACGACCAAACCATCTCAACGTACTATTCATTTATATCTCTCAATTATCCCTTTCTTCACACCACACAAACTCTCTAATACGATTCATTCCTCATTTTATCATTCTTCTCACACCTACACGCTTCTAAGATTGTCCATTTGAACACATAGAACTTTAGATCTATACCTCTTACTCCAGACCATAGTCTCACAACTATACATTAACACAGGTAACAACAAACCCTCATGTAAGACCCTAGCACACTCAAGACTTAGTTCCTTTCACATTCACCAACGAATTTAATTGCACCAGTCACCTTACCCTACCATCCACCACTTTCCTACTGCACTCTGCATCATTCGTCCCTTTTCATCCAACATATATCCCAAATATTTAAATTCAGACACTTGTTCCAGCTGCTCACCATTCTAACATAACTTCACACTGAGAACTGTCCTTACTCATTAACCATAACCTTACTCTTATCTAGTTTTACTTTCAAACCCCTCCTCTTTACACACCCTGCCAAATCTCTCTACCAATCTCTCAAAACTCTCTTCAGAATTCAACCACACAAAACCAAATCATCCGCATATAATAGGTATATAACCCTGAAACCCTCCATTCTTCCATCATTCTAACACCATTTCCTGCCACCCCCATCTCTATTCTTTCATAAACCCCATCCATATACAAATCCAATACCAAGGAAGACATTAACACATCCTTTGCCTCCACTCCACTGTTAATTATTAAAAAACAATCCTTCTGATATCATTATTCTTACACACTCCTTCACTATCGTCATACATTACTTTTCATTTCATTCAGAAGCTTACCACAACACCATATATCACTTGAACACCTTTTTTTTTTAACCATTTGCTTTACTTTTCATAGGACTAATCCTATCATACGCCTGTGACAAATCCATAAAACCTAAATACAATTTATTTTTCTTCTCCACTCATTTTCTCAATCATTTGTTTCAATGTTAAAGATTTGATACACACATCCTCTACCACTCCTAAACTCACTTGTTCTTCACCAATCAGTCCAGTCACTCGCTCGACGACTCTTTCGACCAAAATACCAGCACTTATCTTCCCCTTACAACACTCAATAAAACTAATTCCCCAATAATTCTACAGTTCCCTTATCTCCCTTATACCCTTATATAAGGTACTTATATTACCGCCCTCCTACAATCCCTTGGAACTATACCCTCCATTAAACGCTTTATTAACACAACTTCCAAATCCAATCAAATTACCATCTCGCCTCCGGTTCTTGATCATTTCACAGTAATTTCAACTATACCTGCAAATTTACCATTTCAACTTTCTCACTTACCCATTACCTCTCTTTACTAATGACCTCATCCCCAAAATACCTATTCCTTTTTTGGCACCATCAAACCACACACATTCACTATCACCTCTTTCAGTACTTCAATATATACAGATTTTTCGAAGGTTCTTTCCACATTCTCTCACATCCATTTCATCAGTTACAAAGCACCATCCCATTCATTATTCTAAGCAGGTTCCCCTTATTCTCCACTTTATAGAACCTTCGCGCTTACCTTTCCAGAAGAGCTTCGTAATTCCCTTGTAAAGTCCCCAATTCATCCTCCTTCCAAACTGTCATTTACCTCTTCTTTTCCCTACGTTACGCACCTTTAGTATCTTCTTTTTTCCTCCTAATATAATTCCAAACATCTTTCTTTTGAAACATAATCAATGGCTTTTAATCCATTTAACCACGCTTCTTTTTTACTTTTAACCGCTTGCATCACCTCTTCATTCCACCACTCACTGTTAACATTCTTACTTCCTACTTTAGCACATCCACATACTTCCTTTGCACTGCTAACAAGTACTTCCTTCATTTGCTCCCAGATTTGTTCAGTTTCAACTTGTTCACAATCAGCTGATTTACTTGCGAGCGCTCTAACATACTTATCCTTATTCCCTTGTTCACTTAACTTTTCACTCTTAATTCTACCCACTTCCTTCCGTATCACCTTCCTCTCCAACCAAGCCCCCACTTACTTAATTTTACACAGAATAACATAATGATCCGATAATCCCATTATTAATCCCCTCACTGATTTAACATCCAACACATACTTCAACATCTTCTTTTTCACCAGCACAAAATCAATCATACTTTTCACTTCGATTCCATCTCTACCTATACCAACTCTAGTATATTTATGGATACTCTTGTGTTTAAGGAAAGAATTACTTGCACATATACCTCTCTCCTCACAGAAATCAATCACCTTCCCTACCATTCTCATTTTCTCCCGACACCCCAAAACCATCTGTTATACCATCCCTTTTTTGATCACCTATCCAACCATTTAGGTCCCCCAACACAATCAATCTGAAGCTCCTACTCTACTCACCCCATCCAAAACATCATTCAGATTATCTCAGAAAATCGTACTCTCTTCAACATTTCCCTCAGATGGACCATACGTCACAACCACACATACCTTGACTTTTCAAACTTAAATTTAACATATAGGTTTTAGTGTGTGAACAAAAAGTCTTACTATAGCTCTGTACCACAAGTCACTCATCAAAATTGTAACTCCTTCTCTCCCCCCTCTCATTCCTTTCCACACCAGCACACACACATTTCACACCACACCACTCAATTTCCTTTCATCTTTGTTTCAGTTCACAGCGAGCAAATCAAATTTGCCCTTTCTAAATACACCCATCACCTCTCTCCTCTTCTCATCAACATTTATTCCTCTAACATTTCATGTAACCATACGATTCATACATTTTCGCCGAAAGATAGAAGGCCGCTTACTGCGATCACGACCTTCTCCGAGGCACGCAATAGCATCCCTGGCAAAAGATAAGTGGTAGTGGGCACCCAACCCAACTACCACCGTATCTTTGTCGCCTTCTACGACACGCAGGGCATACGATGTGTGTAATTTTTTCTCCCCACACATAGGGATATAAGGGATACGTATGTCTGTCCGATTTTGTCCAGAAGGGGTGTGGACTGTTAAGTATGTGATATGTATGTGGATAGATGGTGGTCAGTAAGATGTTCGCCGGAGATAGGTGTGTAAAGAATATGAACGCCAAAGAGAAATAATATATATATATAATATATAATAATATATATATGTATTATAATATATATATTATATATATATATATATATATATATATATATATATATATATATATATATATATATATAGGGTAAGAACGGAAGCATGGGGGGGTTTTTTCGTGAGCAAGCACCCTATATAAGAAGATGGTAATTTAAAAAATCCATATTTGAAATTAGTTTTAATTCAACATAAGTAAAATATGCAATGAAAAATATAAAAGTAACAAAAGTCCCTTCTGTTTAAATACTCTCTGTAGGCGAATTGCAATGTCGCAGCCTTTTCCATGATGCGTTTTTCGCAACTGCCTTTGGACTCTTCGTTTGGCGGGCGAAAATTGTGATCGAAATTCGAGTCGCAGGCCTTTTCCTGAAATTTATCGCTCTTGCGGGAGGATTTCTGAGAAGTTCTTGAGTGAGATTTCTTTGGATTCTTAATAATTTGATCTGACTGACTTATCTGACTGAAGAGTATCTCAAAATGACGGGTTTATATAGTATTTCACTTTGACTTATGCTAAAATTTTGCTCGCGCAAATCTTAGCATAAGTACGAACATAAATTTAATGAAGTTACAAAGTTATAATGGAGTTCTACATTACTTCCTGCGCAAACACGGAGTGAGAAAGTATGTTATAATAATATACAAGAAATAATAACTAAAATACATAAAAATTAAAGTACTTTCAAATGCAAACATATTTAATTATGTCGAAGACATAAGTAGACATTAAACATTTGAAGGCAAAAATAGTATACATGAAATTTGAAGAATATTCAAATCGAGCATAACTGGTACATCCGAAGATCTAACATATATACAAGTATTTTAATTTACATATAAATACAATAATGTTATATATACAGAAAAATTAAAAAGTGCATTTAAACACAGAGCATATTTGGTTATATCCGTTAGATATAAACAAACATCCAAACATTTTAAATGCATTAAAAGTACAAAAAATGTGAATTTTACCTCAACTGAGGTTGATATGAAACAATTGAAACATTGAAACAACAAGTTAAATAGGCCACATGGATCGAACCGTTGAATCCAAGGAAAGGTCCAATATAAGACTTTTCTAACGTATCCATGATTGACCAATGCTCACGTAGTTTTCAAAGTTGTATTACGAGAGAAACATTGCTTGAAATTTTAGAGACGAAGTTGCTTGAAGTTTAGGTTCTTATTTGAAAATTTCTTCATACCTAAAAGGGAGAGGTACCAAACCATTTAGAATTCGAAAGGAATCCAAGTTCGTTAGTGAAAATCTCTCTC
>JABUQX010092334.1:12500-15000 GCA_015478945.1 Trachelipus rathkii | reverse complement strand
TTATATATTATATTATAATATTATAATATATATTATATAATATATATATATATATATATATATATATATATATATATATATTATATATATAATGTATAATATAATAATATATATATATAATATAATAATATATATATATATATATATATATATAGTATATATGTAATATTATATATTTATATATATATATATATATATATATAATATATATATATTTATATATATATATTTATATATATATATATATAATTATTATATATATATATATATATATATATATATATATATATATATATATATAGATAAAATATACTCCACAGTATATATCTTCATTTTGCTTATTTTAGTATGTATATTTTAGCAATTAAAACTATTATATACTTCAATTATGTCTCTTCTATTTTATTTTATTTTAGTACCGTATTTGAATGTAAGATATAAAAAAGTCATTAAGTCATCAACTTATATAACTTAAAAATTTAATGGAATTTGTACTTTGCCAATATTGGAAATTACAAAAGTATTCACTAAACGCCAAAAAACACTATAGTTTACTTCAAATTCAATAGCGGTCTATGTTAGTCTGTGCTTGTGAAATCAAAGTTTTAACCAAAAATTATGTTAGTAAATTGTAATTTTCCCTTTCTCAACCTTTATTCAACCTACCTCTATCTCTTTACCTCAAACTCATTCATGCCATAGAAAAAGAGAAAGTTATAATAATAAAGCCACAAGCACAAAATAATTGTAATTACAGACTAGAACGCTCAAGGACAAAAAGTTCTTTGAATAAACCAATCAAACTCAAGTAATTATGTAGTTACACAATTGTGTACCTATATATTAATTTTTTAGCTATTTAAAGTACTTAAAAGTAGTTCTGTATTTATCAATTGTATACTAGATAACTTTTTGAGACAGCTATGGCATGACTACAAACACGCATGCACTGTAGATAATATAAACTAACGATTGAAAGTATTGGATGAGTATAGATTAGAGAATTAGACTTACATGACCATAATATAATTAGATTTAATATGAATGTGATATCTAGGCCCAAATTGCATTAAAGGGCAATGATCCAATTTTGGGCTTGGGCTGGCCCCATTTTCACCCCACCTAAAAGCGACAAAAAATTCGGAATAACAGCGATTGACTAATAATCACCAAAAATGTAGCTTTTTTTGGCCTCTAAAACTTGTTTTCCGGTGTTTTTTTTGTCTGTAGTCATTATTTCAGATATTTCAATTTTCCAAAACCCATTTTTTTACATTCTTCGAATCAACTTTCCAGATTTTTCCGAAATGACTTCAAACTTGAATATGCATAAAATGGTCTATTACCTAAAAAAGTACAGAAGTACTTTTCTTTTTTGAGTTTATTGCTCAGCGTTGTCCAAGCCAACTCACTTTTTGGATTGTTGAAATGAAAATATTGTGATAAATTTTTCTGTTTTAGTTGAAGTGATGAATTTTCAGGGCATATTGTAGTCGGGAGTGGCACATTGTTTACTTAGTAATTTCTTTGTATATGCATTAGTTTTGGATTTGTCATGGAACAAAATTTTCAAAAATAAAAATTTTGGAAATTTTAAAAATTTCTTTTGAATATAAACAAAAATGTATCTAAGTAAAAAAGATGTATCTCGCCCAACTTTACAAGCCCTGAAAATTGATGTTGATCGGATAAGTTGGAAAAAAAATATCTTAATGCTAACTAATAGGTTTCAAAATTTTTGAAAAAGTAGAAAGTATTGTAAATTTTTTTTCTTACTATTCGATCAACATCAAATTTTCAGGCTTGTATAGTTGGGCGAGATACACCTTTTGTACTTAGATAAATTTTTTGTATACTCAAAATAAAATTTTTAAAAAATTTACCCAATTTTTTTTTTTTGAAAATTTGTTCCATGAACAAATCCAAAAATCATATAAAAGAAATTATCTAATTAAAAAATGTGTCTCTCCCCGACACATATGCCCTGAAATTTCATCCACTTTGCTCAAACAGAAAAAAATTTATCTCAATTTTTCATTTCAAAATCCAAAAATAACTGAGTTTGGAAATTGACAACGCTGAGCAAAATCCAAAAAATCGAAAAAAGACTTCTTACTATTTTAGATAATTGACCTATTTATGCATATTTCAAGTTGAAGTCATTTCGAGAAAAAAAATCTGGAATTTTCGAAGAATGTCAAAAACATGGTTTTGAAAATTTGAAAATTCTGAATAATGACTACAGACACAAAAAAAACACCCGGAAAAACAACGTTTTAGAGGCCAAAAAAGCAACATTTTGGGTAGGGTCAAAATCGGCTGATAGTTCCGAATTTTAGGTTTCATTTTAGGTGGGTGAAAAGGCCACCCAGCCCAAAATTGGATCTGCACTTAATTAGGAGGGTAAGCCTCAGCCCTTCGGCTGAGGCCCAAAACCCGCTGTTGACACCCCTTCGGGGTTGATCCCCCCTCTCAGGATTCACCCCCTTTCAAGGGGCGC
>JABUQX010092334.1:0-2500 GCA_015478945.1 Trachelipus rathkii | reverse complement strand
TAAGACCAAGAAGAGGCCCCAAAAGGCAAAAAGGTACAGTATTAAAGTTATATGAAAAATGCAATGAAATTACATTTGTGGAAATACGAATACGTTAAAATAAAATAAAATAAAAAGTAAAAGGTTCAAATTCTAAAACATTCCACTTATCTCTAAATGTGACAAATATCTGTAAAGTCAAATCAGGTTATAGTAGGCTATTTTAGCTTTGATCTTACAATAACTTTGATCTTACAATAATAATAATAATAATAATAATAATAATAATAATAATAATAATAATAATAATAATAATAATAATAATAATAATAATAATAATAATAATAATAAAATAATTTATAAAATTAGAACGCCATAAATATAAATGCCACTTAATTACGAATTCATTTTCTCCTCTTGAATCTTTGTTTCAATTTTCTTACTTTCTTCTTTTAATTTAATTTTGGAACTTGTGTCAACATTGTTTTCCAATGAAGCGTTTGAGTTACTGAAATTAATATGTAGAATATACGATAAAAGCAATATATATATATATATATATATATATATATATATATATATATTAATATAATATATATATATATATATATATATATATATATATATATATATATGATATATATAATATATATATATGTATATTATAGTATATTTATATATTAAATATATATATATTAGATTAAATATTAGCTATTATAATATATATATATATATATATATATATATATATATATATGTCAGATATATATATATACTATATATATATATAATATATATATATATACCACAATAGGTATATAGTACAGGGGCGTAACTAACGGCCCCGCAGACCCCGCGGTGCGGGGGGGCCCATGCAGGTAAAGGGGCCCATAATTGCGAAGAGCAAACAAATGAAATAATAAATGAAATATGAAAAAAATACATATTTAACAACATAATTTATATATATATATATATATATATATATATATATATATATATTATATATATATATATATATTATAATATATATATATATATATAATTATATATTATATATATATATATATATATATAGAATGTATATAAGATGCATCTCGTCCGACTAATACAAGCCCTGAAAATTTGATGTTGATCGGCAAGTATAAAAAAAATATCCCCATATTTCACTTTTTCAAACAATTTTTATTTTTTGTGAAATTGTAAATTGATATATTTTTTTTCTACTCATCAGATCAACATCAAATTTCAGGGATTGTACAGGGGGGCAAGATGCATCTTTTTACTTAGTCTAATTTTTTTTGTTCCTCGAAGAAATTTTTAAAAATTTAAAAAAAAAATTTTTTTTGGAAATTTTTTCAAAGAACAGATCCAAAACTATTGCATATACAAAGAAATTATCTAAGTAAAAAAAAATGTTGCCTCTCCCCAGACTACATATGTCCTTGAAATTTCATCACTTCGCCGAACAGCGAAAAAAATTATCGTAAAATGTTTCATTTCAAAATCCAAAAAAAGTGGGTTTGGAAAATTGGAAAACGCTGAGCACAAAACTCAAAAAATCGAAAAATCCTCTGACTATTGTAGGTAATGGACTTCTATGCATATTTCAAGTTGAAGTATTTCGAAAAAAAATTCTGGAAGTTGATACGACAAAATGTCAAAAACATGGGTTTTGAAAAATTAAAAATTCTGAAACAATGACTACAGTCACAGAAAAACACACGAAAACAACGTTTTAGAGGGCAAAAAAGAAAGCTAAGTTTGGTGTTTATAGGGTAAAATTGGCTGAGAAATTCGAATTTAAGGTCCATTTTTAGGGGAGTGAAAATTGGGGCGTGCCCTTAAAAATAGTTTGCACTCCTGAAGAAAAATTTCTGTGGGGTTTTTTATAGCATAACAAAGGAACAGTGCCGAAAAACATTTGACAAAACAAAATACATCTAGGTTTAGATAACACAAAACATTTAAATTAGAAAAATGCAGAGGTTAAGGCTATGAGGAGCAAATATGCGAGGGAAATATTCAGGACTTCAGGCTCGTATATAGAAAATTGAGTGTTCCAATGCAGAATACATTCATTGTGGGGCTCACAATTTAAATTTAATTCTTAATGATTCTGTAAAAGATATAATGTCTCTAAAAATTTTATGACAAACTAGAAAAAGTATATGTGTATTTCAGTTCTAGTACAGCTCGTTGGCAAGGAATTAACAGCTGTTCAACAAATAACGAATGTATCACAAAAGCACTAAAAAATTGTGTCCAACTAGGTGGTCATCCAAGTAGGATTCCTTACTAGCAATAAAAAACAATTTCAAAAGTATTTCGCAGTTCTTATCTCAAGTGATATTTATGAGTAAGAATTCAAGTGAAAGAAACGAAGCCCTTGGTCTCAAGAAGCAGTTAGAAAATTTTGAGTTTATTCTCTGTCTTGTGTTTCAAAGTAAAGTATTGGAAAGCATCAATGTTGTTTCAAAAATATTGCAAAGTCCAAATACAGATCTTCAGAAAGCAACTT
>JABUQX010092333.1:60000-63777 GCA_015478945.1 Trachelipus rathkii | reverse complement strand
ATGGAGTCATGGATGTCTCACTGATGTCCGAATCTCCCTTACTAAATGCATTTTTCCATTTGTACAAAACATCCGTGACGTTCTCCCGTTGTTCCTTAGTTAGATCTTCCATGAAATTTATTTCCTTCTGTAGTTTTTCCTTCGTCCATTCTTCTTCAATGGCTCCTTGTTTCTCTATTTCCCGTATCGTTGTGTTCACTGTACACTCATTACCTTGGTATCGTCTCAGGTTGTCTTCATCTACCACTAGATTAGCCATTCCTATTCTTTCACCTCTTCCCAGTTTTAATTTTCCTGGTATCAGTTTTTTTATCAGTATAGTTCCTTCCTTGTCTTTCCATTGCACCAATCCTGGCATTAATTTAAACCTTTTATTATATCCTCTTCGGGTATGGTTCCTTTCTTCAACTAATAATTCTTCAGGTTGCATGTCATAACGATTTCCATTTCTAGGTTTAATTTCTTGGGAATCCCATTTGGCCTTTATCGGAGTCCACTCATTTGCAGTAATTGTTATTTCACCTGTGTTATACACGGGTATTGCTGTAACTACCCTCACACAATCTTCAGATCTTCCTGTTAAATATACTTGTTCCTTTATATTATATTCCCCATGACGTATAAAAGATCCACTTCTTACATCTACTTCAATCTTGTTTTGTACCAAAAATGGCATGCCCAGTATTGTTCCTTCTTTCAATCTACTTACTACAACAAAATCTGATAGGCCATAATCAATATCATTTATGGTTACCTGTAATGTAGCCGTTTGTTGAGACTCCACATATAAGTTTGGGTCTCCCACACCTCTTAACTTCATCGTCCTTTTTGTTAATTTAGGGTTGGTAATCCTCCTAATTTGTGCTTCTTCAATCAGGCAATATTGAGCACCACTGTCTATTATAGCATTCATATTAATATTATTCAATTTTATCATAAATCTCAGCAATGGTGTTATATTAAGACCTTGCCTACCTTGATCTTGGCTTCTTCCTTCTGCGTGGTTCACTCCTGTTGTTGTGTTTGTTATGCTCAACCCTTTATCCCTTATCTTAGGTATCCTTTGTGGCAACTCGGTTGTAGTATCTTCAGCCTGTTCACTTACAAATTCTTTGGCTTCTGGGTCCAACACCACACAACCTTGATTGACCGGGCTGGCTCCTGAAAAACTCATTATGACTTCTGTGGATCGCTCCGACTTGTTCCCGGCAGCATGGACGGAGCGGATTCGTTTCCCGAAACTCGTTGTGTCTTCCTTTTCTTTTTCCATTCCTCTATTTCTCCTCTTAAGGGACAATTATCCCCCCAGTGACCAATTTCGTCACATAAGAAACATTTCCTTTCAAAGGGTCTTGCTTCCTCCTGCTCTTGTCTACTTGTGTCCTGCCGTCTGTAGTTGTTTCGAGGACCACACTCCCTTGTCTGATGCTCATCACTACCGCATCTTAAGCACCATCCTCTAAACCTCCAACAATCTCGTTTCATATGTCCTACTTTGTTGCAATGATAACACTTTGGTCTTTCATTTTCATATGCTCCTCTATTTGTTCTTCTTGAATATGAATCTTGCTGGTACACCACTGGTTTACCATATCGCACCTTATCTGCATACGTTTTCCTTTCATCTCCCTCATTTTGTAGGGTTGCCCATATTGGGATTGCCTCGTCCCTCGACTCCTCCTCATGGTCATTCAGTTTATCCTCATCCAATGCCCAGTTCAATATGTCCTTCCAGCGGACCTTAACACTTTCTTTTTCACCTCCCATTCTTATTTTGAATCTCCTAGCTATTCCTTTTGGCAAGCAATTCAAAAATTGTTTTTTTAACACTTGCTTGTCCCTATCCTCTTCTTTGGTAGCTGCTTCATATGTGGTTTGCACCCTGAGTGCAAATTCTGCTAACTTTTCATGCTTCCTTATCTCCATTCTCCAGAACTCCTTCTGCAAATCTATTTGTTCGCTCTCTTTTTCTTCCTTGCACCAACTCTTTAACCTGGCTATAATGGTATTATAATCTATTTTAGCCCTATAAATACTATAATACGTTCTCAAAACTGGGCCCTCCAAAAAATTTCTTAGCTCTACCACCCAACGGTTCTTATCCTTCCCTAATTGTTCCTTTGCATACCTTTCGAAATCTTCTAGAAAGGCATCAAATTTCTGTACTTTTTCTTTACCATACTTTAGGGGTTTTACCGCCTTTACATTAGCCCTACTAAATGATTTCATAACTTCTATCATTTCTCCTGCTAATATAATAAAAATCCTGCTGACTGCTTTCTGATGTTCCACTCCTGATTCCTCTAGTTCTACAAGTTTCTTCAACCACTTTTTTCCTCCCTTGTCTGGCTCACTTTCGGCTTCTGATTCTTGTTCTTCTGTTGAACTATTTTCTACTGTATACTTCCTGTCTGTCCTCCTTTTCCTGTTTCTCCTCTTCTTAGTTTTCTTTTTACCTTTAGTTTTGTCAGAGTCGGTTTCGTCCTCAAATGGGTCACTCATTTCCCTATCATAGCCACTCTCCTCATCAGTATAATACTTTGCCTTCTTTTTCAGCACTCCCTTCTTCCGAATACTCTGTTCTTGTTGTAATTTCCATTTTTGATAAGCCTGTTCTTCTATTCTAACCCGATTTTTCTGTTCTGCTATGGCAGCCTCTCTACGACTATCTACAACAGCAACTTCTACTACGTCTTTCTTTGGTTCTCCTTCACCTCCTTCTCTAGCTTTCAAAGCCTGAACCACTCCTTCTAGTATTGACAGCATTTTGCCCACATCCAAATTTTCCTCCTTCACTATGGCATCTTGGAATTTCCTTAGACACCCTACTGCACTTTGATCTTCCCTAGGCTCTTCAGTTCCTTCAGGGATTGACTTACCAGTCTTGTCCATTTCCTTCCCACTCATAGGAAAACAAAGTCGAAAAAAAAATATATATATATATATATATATATATATATATATATATATATATATATATATATATATAGTATATTTATATATATTTATATATATTTATATATTTACATAAATATATATATTATATATATATGTCACATATATATATATATATATTATATATATGAGCATATATATTATTATGTTATTGAAGAAAGAGTTATTATATATATTATATATATATATATATATATATATATATATATATATATATATATATATATATATATATATATATTTGAAAGAAAGATATATATATACATATATATGTTGTACATATATATATATATATATATATATTATTGTTACAAAGCACATTTTATTACTATTTACACATTACATATATATATTATATATTATTATTATTAAGTTATATTATATATATATATATATATATATATATATATATATATATATATATATATATATATATATATATATATATATATATATATATATATATATATATATATATATAAAATATCCACAAAAGGAGAAAAAAGTTTAACTCAATATTATTTTTTCTCTAAAAAAAAGAAAAACTCAACCAATTTATATTATCAATTCCTTGATGGACTCAGAATTATTTTATATCCTTCCTTCTTCAAAAACCAAAGCAAAAAAAAATGAGATAAATTATGCTTCTTTTCCTTCTTCCTTTATTTCTTTTTCTTCTTAAAAAAAGTCTCTCTCTCTGCTTCGTACTTATTCCTAAATACGGAAACAAGAACACGAGGGAAAGAAATATGGTTAGCAAAAAAAAAAAAATTTCCAAATATCAAATTCAGGTTTGGCAACAAAGAAAAAAAAAATAAATAA
>JABUQX010092333.1:32500-37500 GCA_015478945.1 Trachelipus rathkii | reverse complement strand
TCCAACAGGTTATCTACCTCAACAGGTTATCTACTCCAACAGGCTATCTACCTCAACAGGTTATCTACTCCAGCAGGTTATCTACTTTCTCTTCTCTTCGTCCTCTGCTCTTTGGCACTTCGGTGAATCTTTTGCTCTGGCACTAGGCATATCGAAAGAATTCTATAGTGTATTGCACAAGGCTTTAATTTCTATACTTCCTTCTTAAGGAGGATTATCTTATTATCTTAAGGAGAATTAAGGATTATTATTATTAAGGAGGATTATTATCCTACTCTCTATAACCTTCTCTCTTATTTATTTTCCTGTCTTTCTATAAATAGATGTTATAGATGGTTACCGTTTATCCTTTAAATCTTTTAAAAGTGACACTTCAAAAGGTTTTGTTTTATCCCCGTCTCTTTTTCTACTTTTTATTAAGGATCTTCTTCTCTCTATCAGTACGTCTCTTATCCACACTTATGCCGATGAATCCACCCATCATTAATCCTTCCAGTTTGTGAGTTGACCCACTAAAAAGGGCTTAACGGAAGTTAAGATGTTATTGGCCTTTTAACAGCTGACCTTTGACCTTTGACCTTTGACCTTTCTCGTTTCTCTAATTTTTCAAAAGAAAACTTGGTAGTTTTCAATGCCTCCAAAATACAGTTTCTTCATCTATCTACTCGTAAACAGATACCGAAAACACAAAAACAATATCGTCTTCGAAAGCACCAAACCTAAAACTTAATATTTTTGTCGTTTTTTCTTCTCTTGATCTTAATAATAATTAATTATCATATTACTCCTCTTTCTAAATAAGATTCAAAGAGGTAGGGTGTTCTGATTCGCCTTCGGAGCTTCTCACCATCCTACTTCCTTGCTAATTTTAGGTGTGTTGTTGGGCCCTTGTATGGAATATGTACCGCATATTTGATGTGGTTCCACACACACACACAATATTCTCCCAGATAAGGTCCAGTCTACGGCTTGTCGACTGGTAAAATCTTCTACTCTCACAAAATCTATCCAGTCTCTATTACTATGGATACTGCTCTCTCTCTCTCTCTCCACTCTATTACAATGGATACTGCTCTCTCTCTATTACAATGGATACTGCTCTCTCTATTACCTCTCTCTCTCTCTCTCTCTCTCTCTCTCTCTCTCTCTCTCTCTCTCTCTCTCTCTCTCTCTCTCTTACAATGGATACTGCTCTTCTGAACTCTCTACTCTGAAACCTCACCCTTTGAGGAGGATTCTTGAGACTAGACTTTTCACACAGTCTCATTCTTTCTCTCTCCAATATATATATATATATTTATATATATATATATATATATATGCTATAACTATATATATATATATATATATATATATATATATATATATATATATATATATATGCTTATATATATAATATCATCCATTTTGAGAAACTTCAAAAGTCCAATAAGTCCACCAGAGTTAGAGAGTATGTCTAAAATCAGATTGATCAAGGGCAGGCATAGATCGATACAAGGCATATATATATATATATATATATATATATATATATATATATATATATATATATATATATATATATATATATATATATATATATATATATATATATATATATATATATATATAATATATATACATATATATAAAACGAAGTCTGTATTAATTGCGAACGAACGCTCTGAAGATGTTCATGGAGAAGTTAGACGAATGCAAAATGATACTTGCCATTTACAACTTCGTCATGGGAAGAGTTTGAAAGAGGAATTATTTTTCTTCTCAAACCTTTCTTCTTCATGCATAAATTTTTCGAAACAAATAGAATCACTTATGCAATTTTAAATTCATTCTCAAGAGTTGAGAAAGAAAAATACACGTAAGAGACACGAGTTTCCTCTGACAAATTTATGGGCGAAAAGTAAATTTAAATAAGTTTATACAAGGTAAAGGAATCAAAAAGATATTTTCTTATTTAATTACTTGAGGATTATATATAACATATATATATATATATATATATATATATATATATATATATATATATATATATATATAATATATTTTTTTTTATATATATATATATATATATATATATATATATATATATATATATATATATATATATATAAGAAAACAAACTTAGTATGTCTGCGAAGTAGAAAGATATAATTTTTTTTACGAAATATAAATTTCAATATATATATATATATATATATATATATATATATATATATATATATATATATATATATATATATATATATATATATATATATATATATATATATATATATATATATATATATATATATTGCTTGAATATTTTTACAAAAATAAGAAAAAAGGTTAATAAAATAAAAAATAGAAAACTTTAAAAGTAAAATATATAGAACCAGGATAGCCAAGTTTTTGTAAATAACCTATGCTTGGAATAAATAAAAATCCGAGTAAGTTTCTCGAGTCTTGCCCAACGTACCATCAATGTTAAATTGTATAAAGTTATGGAGGTATGCTTCAATGTATCAGCCAAAAAAAAAAATTTAAAAATGCTATTTTAAAACTGATTTTACCTTTACAATCTACGAAAAAACTTATTCAAAACTAATTCAAATCTAACTCAAAGCCTTTTTTTTAACTCTTCAGAGCATAAACATAGTATGGATTTATTCATAGACTCAAAATGGTAGAGTGATTACATCACGTGTATTTCAAAATGCTGTTTTCATCCCTCATTTGAATTTTACAAAGAAAATTTATAATCGAATTTTCTGGGATTTTCTGAACGGTTTACTTACACATTAATTTCAATAAATAATACTAAAATATCGAAATCCAAATTTTTAAAAGATAGTGTAGATAGTGGTATTTGCTATTATATTTTAAACAAATTATGATAAGAAATATATCTTACTGGGTACAAAAGGAATGAAACAAAAAACAAAAAAGTTTTGAAAAAGATAATTTTCTTTTCCCGATACCTTTACATTTTTCGCAGGTACACACACACACACACACACACACATACATATATATATATATATATATATATATATATATATATATAATAATAATAATAATATATATGTATAATAATAATAATAATAATAATAATAATAATAATAATATATATATATATATATATATATATATATATATATATATATATATATATATATATATTTATATATATAAATATAATATATATAATATATATATAATTATATATACATATTTATATATATATATATTTAATTTCAAGTATATATATATAAATATACACAACACACATACATATATATATATATATATATATATATATATATATTCACTGTAAATTACCAACTCGCAGTGTAATAGTTACAATTGTTTAACCCCTAAGGTAATAAATTACTTTAATACAAAGATTTTTATTAAAAACTGTTTAAAACAAAACATGGGGAAAACCTAACATCTACAGAGGCCTTTCAGTCCATGCGGACCTTATTCAATCTATCTCCATGCAGAAACAAACGATCCTGGTTTGAACCTGGTTGGTTGTCTTCTTCTAATCTCTTCAAAATGATCTTCCACTTTTTCTCCGTGAGCAATATGTTGTTAAGAACGAAATCTATTTTAATTTCACCTTCAATGATGTTCATGTGTTGTTGTTTTGTGTTGAAAATTAGCATGCTTTCACATAATTTTCTTTTGTAAGGATTCTCACATCTTTTGATGATCTGATGATTTTTTTGTGTCTATGGAATGATTGTACATGTTCTTATGTTTGACCAAGGCTGAGTTGTTGTTATCAATTTGTAAGTCGTAGCCGTGCTGATAAATCTTCCTCTTCACATCTATCGACTCTCCAATATAGAATTTGGGGCATATTTTACATTTTATTTTATAAATTCCCGGAGTAGGCTGAGCCAAAGCAGTGTTTGCAATGGGTCTTGTGATGTTTTTCATTGGTTGAACATTGGTGGGGAGTAATTTATTGTTTTATATAGTTTTTTCGTAGGTATATTAATGTAAATTTTCCCTTTTGAGTCTGCATCCCTATTTTTTGCCTGTCTGTAAAAGGATTTTTTTTGTCATGTTCAATGCTTTATAATAGTATTTTTACGGGTAGTGTGACACGGGAATTTATTCTTTATATGACGTAGTTCTTGTTCTAGTTTGTTTGGGCTACAAATTCTGAGGGCTCGAAGAATCTGTGACGAAAAAAACTGCCATTTTTGTTTTTTGAGAATGAGGGGAAAACCAGTTTATATATGAATCGACATGTGTGGTTTTTCTATAAACTGTGGTGATCAGTTGTGAGTTATCATCTATTTCTATAAGTATGTCCAAAAAAGGTAATTTGTTCTCAATGGCTGTTTCAACGGTGAATTTTATCGAGTCGATCTGATTGTTGATATGATCTAAAAGGACATGAGGGTAAATGTGCATCGGCATTGCCACGAACACATGGTCCACATATCTTTTTCTTATTATATCTGCGTAAGATGGGCCATTGAAGATGTGATGTATCTCGAACAGTACCATAAAGAAATCCTTGAGGATTGTGGATAAGGGGGAGCCCATCGGGAGGCCCGAGTTTTGTTTGTAGTAACTTTCATCAAATTGAAAATGATTATGTTCCGTTACTAGAATGATTAGTTGTTTTATGTTCTGAAAAGGAATATCAAAGTCTATACTGTTGGTTGTTATGTAATCCTCCAGCCATTCCAATGTTTTTTGTTCTTGAACATTGGTAAAAAGCATCACCACATCAAAGCTTAAAATTAACCTTGTTTTGCAGCTGTGTTTCGTTCAGAATTGTTATAAATTGCTGGCTATTTTTTATGTGGCTATTTGATATATTTCCTATATATATATATATATATATATATATATATATATATATATATATATATATATATATATATATATATATATATATATATATATATATATATATATATATATATATATATATATATATATATATATATAGTGGCGAGTTGTTGCTTGAAGGTGAACGTGGCCTCTTCTGGTAG
>JABUQX010092333.1:25000-30000 GCA_015478945.1 Trachelipus rathkii | reverse complement strand
TATATATATTAATTTTATGCATGTAAATTTATATGCTTAGAAATATTAAAAAAAAAATTTAATGAAATAATTTAAACGCGTTTTAAAATACTCCGATTATTATTGAAGAAATGTTGCATCATATTTATTAGTTCCAGTTCCTCTGATCGGCCTAGCCGTAGGACGTAGCTTAGCCACAAAATTATTAGATGATAAAAATATTGTCTGCTGCTTACGGAAAGTTATGGCCGGTCGCTAGTTGCACGTTGCCTGTTTCTCTAGTGTGGAAGTCTATTTAGGTGGTTTCTGGTATTTTCTTACACGAAAGGTGCATATTTGACAAAATCATTCACATAGTAAATGTCAACAATTGAAACAAATAAAATAAGAATATCGACAAATTATACAATAAAAGAACAAGATAGCTACCGTTCGGGAAACAAAATCTTAACAGAGTTCAAGGTTGGTTCACAGCTACCTTGACTAAGAGAAAAATTTTGCGAAGAATTTTGCTACGTCAAGGGTTCCTTAAATCAAAAAATTCTCAAGGAGCGTTCATAAATTTGAATTTCCGTTAAGGGAGGAATCTGAAGGGATACTTCGACAAAGTTAGAGAAAAGAGCCGTTTATTAATACGGGCTTTAATATTCATTTTTCCTCCTTATATAATTCCAAACATCTTTCTTTTGAAACATCATCATTGGCTTTTAATACATTCAACCACAATTTCTTTTTATTTTAACCGCTTGCATCACCTCTTCATTCCACCTCCCACTGTTAGCATTCTTTCTTCCTACTTTATCATATCCACATACTTCTGTTGCACTACTAACAACCGCTTCCTTCATCTGCTTCCAGATTTGTTCAGTTTTAGCTTGTTCAGAAAGTCATCTGATTTACTTGCAAGCGCTTTTAAATGCTTATCCTTATTACCTTGTTCACTTAACTTCTCCCTCTTAATTCTGCCCACATCCTTCCTTATCACCTTCCTCTCCATCCAAGCCCTCACTAACTTAATTTTACATAAAACAACATAATGATCCGATAATCTCATTTCTAGACCCTTCACTAATTAAACACCCAATACATACTTCACCATCTTCTTCTTCACCAAAACAAAATCAATCATACTTTTCATTTCGATACCATCTCTAACTACACCAAGTCTAGTATACTTATGAATACTCTTGTGTTTAAAGAAAGTATTACTTAAACACACGTATACCTCTCTCCTCAAAAAAATTAATCACCTTCCTACCATTCTCATTTTCTCCCTACACCTCAAAGCAACCTGGTATACCATTTATTTTTTGATCATCTATCCAACCATTTAGGTCACCCAACACGATCAATTTGAAGCTCGTTCTCACCCCATTCAGATTATCCCAGAAAATCGCACTCTTCAACATTGCCCTCAGATGGACCATATGTCCCAACCACACATACCTTGACATTTTCAAATTTAAATTTAACCATTAGCAATCTAGTACTCACACACACAAAACCTGTCATATCTCTGTACAACAATTCACTCATCAGAATTGCAGCTCCTCTCCCCCTCTTATTCCTTTCCACACTAATACATACACATTTCACACCACACCACTCATTTTCACTGTTTCCTTTCATTTTGTTTCAGTCATAGCGAGCAAATCAAATTTGCCTTTCTAAATACATCCATCACTTCTCTTCTCTTCTCCCCAGCCTTTTTACCTTTGAGATTCCATATATATATATATATATATATATATATATATATATATATATATATATATATATATATATATATATATATATATATATATATATCTATATATATATATAATATATATATATATGCTATATATATATATATATAAATATATATATAGCTTCTACCTTCTCACACCTGACCACCCCATCATGGAAGGGGTCATACCTCGTCCAAAAACCCCGCCGATGCAACTGGCCTCCTCCAGAGATCTTCCAGGGATGAAATGTTCTATATTGTTCTGGGCTGAGAGTTAGATAGGAAGAAGAGAAAAAAGTGAGATGTGTTCTCCTGGACCTGGTTCCAGTTTTGACAGATGTTTGTGGTGGTACGGTTGAGGTTTGGTGAGGTTGTGTGGTGCCAAGTTGGCGGTCGATAGTGATTAAAGTAATTGATGATTTGTTTGGTGAGGCGGACATTCTGTTTTCTGTCAGCCGTTTGAAATTGGTTGATGTATTGTTGTGTCAGGTTGTTTAGGTTCTGGTGTGTAGTGGCTATGGTAATGTCATCTGCGTAGGTTCTTATGACTGTGTGCTCTGTTTGTGGCTGTGGGAGATCGGCCGTGAATAGATTGAATAGTGTGGGGGACAGTATTGCGTCTTGGGGTGCTCCTTATTGATGTTTACTGTTCTGGATTTCGTATTGTTTGTTTGCATTTGTGTTGTTCTTCCTAATAGGAAATTGGAAATTCATTTCTTTACAGGTTATTGGGGATGTTAGATTTTATTATTTTGTGGATCAAGTTATGCTTAGGTACTGTATCGAATGCTTTGTTGATGTTGATTGCTATGATTATTGATTTGTGAGTGGGTTTTGAGCTTAGGCCGTTGATTATGGGTTGAAGGATGTTTACGAATGCGGTTGTGGTTGAATGGTTTTGTTTGAAATCGTGTTGAAATTTGTGTTTGATGATGTGTGTAGTTATTTTGTTTGGTATGGTCTTTTCTAGTAGTTTGCATAGTATTGATAATATAGAGATGGGGCGATATGATGAAGGGTCAGAGGGGTCTTTTCCTGGTTTTAGTTTGGGTATAATGATAGCTTTTTTCAGATAAAGGGAATGAAATTTAGGCTGACGTATAAATATTATATATTTGTGCTAGTTGAGCTAAAGCTGTGTTCCCTAGGTGTTTTAGGTGTTTGTTTGAGATGTTGTCTAGGCCAGTTACAGGTGAGTTTTAAGTGTCTTTGTTATGTTTTCTAGGTCAGTTGTGGTTATTTCTGTTTTTGGGTCGTAGTTGAGTTTTATTTTCTTGAGAGCTTTGATGATTTTCCTGTTTTGAGGGTGTGTGGGTTTTTGACTTTGCTTTGCTAAGTGAGATGCGAGAATGTTTTCGTATTGTTTGTTGGACTGGGAGTTTTGAGAGTTCGGGTTTTTGATGAATTTGTGAGCATGTCTTTGTTGGTTGATTGAGTTTTTCAGTGTATTTATTGATTTCCACATTCTGGTGTTATTCGTGTGTTGGATGTTCTTGGTGAGGAAGGTTTGGAAGTTGTTTGAAGAATGTGTGTTTGTTAAGTTTATGATTTGGGCTTTTAGGGCGTTAATCTGTGTTGTCGTTTGGAGTGATGTGGGCATTATTTTTCTGAGCGAGTTGCGTTGTTTGATTAGTTGTTCTATTTCACGTGTTAGAGTTGGGTTGTATTTTTTGATGTATCCTCTGGGAATGAATTTGTTAGCTACTTTTTGAATTAGAGAAGTGAAGTTTTGTATGGCTTTGTTTAGTGTTGGTGCGTTTGTGATATTTAGGGGATGTATGTTGTTTTCTATATAGTTGGTGAATTGTGTTCAGTCTGCTTTTTTATAGTTTGTGTTTTTCTGAGTGGGTAGTTTGGTTTGTTGATATTTTATGATGATGGGGAGGTGGTCGGAGTTTAGATCGGTTTGTGTTTACCAGTGGAGTTTTGTGTGTAAATTTGGTAAACATAGTTGGTTTGGGGTGGGTTTTTGATGTGGCTGTTTATGTTGTTTAGGATGTTTAGGTTTAAGAGGTTGGCTATGATGTGTGTTCCTCTTTGGTTTCCTTCTTGGGCGATATACCATGTAGGTGGGTGGGCGTTGAAGTCGCCTCTCATTATTAGGTTTGGGAGATGGGAGATATCAATAAGGGTTGGTTTGTAATTTCTGGGGCAGTGTGGTGAGGTGTGTTGGGGTATATAGAAGTTTATTAGATTGTGTAGTTTTTATTTATCATTGTTGGGAAGAATTGTATTTTGGTGGTGTTGTCGTTTAATGACGTTGTAGTTTGTAAGGTGGTGTTTGTGTATGATAGTGAGTTGTGTATATGGGTTAGTAGAGTGTGATTTTTGGAAGTTTGGGGTATGAGGATGGCATCATAGCCATAGAATTTTAGTTCTGGATAGTTTTTAAATAGGTAGGCTTCTTGTACCATGACTATGTGTATGTTGTGCTGTTTTAAGAAGACTTCTATTTCTTTGGTTTTGTTGTATAATCCGTTTGTGTTTTATTGTAATACGTTTATGTTGTGGGTTTGCTTGTGTGATGTATGTGTTGTGGGGGGTTATTGTGGGTGGAGAGTAGACTTGGCAGATACAATTGTGTTTTGAAGGGGGTACCGTGGTGAAAGGAAAAAAGTGTCTGTGAATCCATTTTTTGCATCTATTTGCAGTTTATGGAGTTTCTTCTTACTATCTTGTTGCATATTGGACATTTGCAGATTTCAGGTCCAGGGTTTGTTTCTGTGTCACCGGCTTTAAGGAGTAAGGTTGAGGTCATAAGCCGGGAAAGTATGCCTCATAATAAGTAGAAGGGGAAATATATATATATATATATATATATATATATATATATATATATATATATATATATATATATATATATATATATATATATATATATATATATATATATATATATATACCTAAATATATATATATATATATATACATATATATATATATATATATATATATATATAACTATATATATATATATATATATATATATATAATATGTATATATATATATATATGCATTGTTAATATATTTGTTCAAGTAATAATAATAATATATGTGTATATGTTAATAACATATGTAATAACAGCAATAACAACAATTACCATTACTAGAAAAATTAATGTTGCTTTATATAATAATAATATATATATATATATATTTATATATATATATATAATAATAATATATATATATATATATAATAACAATAATAATATATATTTGAAAATGATTATAATCTACTATCTCGTATATATATACATTGATACAGCATCCCTATACATATATATAATA
>JABUQX010092333.1:12500-22500 GCA_015478945.1 Trachelipus rathkii | reverse complement strand
TATATATATATATATATATATATATATATATATATATATATATATATATATATATATATATATATATATATATATATATATATATATATATATATAAGAATTACTTCCGAGCGGGGTAGCACCTGTGAAGAGTGTTGTCAAGCTGGGGAGGGTGTTACAGGAGCACCACCCAACTGAGTCAACTTCGGCTCAGCCCATCCCTTGTACACACAATTTAGAATGAAAACAGTGTCAATCAAGTTATATAAGCGAGACAATCGACTTAAAGAGACGAATATACCAGCACAAATACGACCACTCCACAGATAATCCGAGCTCAGCTTTGGTAAGACACAGGTCTTCACTCAATCATCTCATAGATACTACTCGTCATAATATCTTACAAATCAATTCCAATACATCAAATCGCAAATTTACTGAAAGCTTCTGCATCTTCAATTGCAAGGGTAGGACCATGAACAACACGGAGGGGGAAGTTAAATTCGATACCATCCTAAACAATATTCTGTTGACTGACAAAAAATGGCAACTCATGGCAGAAAAAATCAAGCTTCACCAAACAACTAGATCTCCACAACATTGATTAAGTTTTCGCTTCCAATTTTCTAAGATCTCTTCTATACGATTGAACAAAGTGCAACCTAAAGCACAGAAAAGCTTTTCGTTTTTAGTTTTTAAAATAATTTTGTGTTCTTTCATGTAATTTGCTCTAATAAAAGATAGGTTCAAGCAGCTGTTTAAGGGGTTCCTTTCCAAATATATATATATATATATATATATATGTATAATATTAATAATATGTATAATATGTATATATATAATATATGTATATCGCTCTATGTAGCATAATAAGCATAGCATAACTCATCTTCTTCAATATATGTAATAGTAATAATAATATAAATGTATATGTAATAATGTAATATATATATATATTTAATAAGAAAAAAAATATATATAATCATTATATATATATATATATATATATATATATATATATATATATATATATATATATATATATATATATATATATTTATATACTCTAATAATATTAATAATAATAATAATAATATAATAATAATAATAATAATATATATATATATAATAATAATAATAATATATCAATAATATGTAATAATAATAATAATAATAATAATATACATATATATGTAATAATAATATATATATATATATAACTATAACTATATATATAATATATATATATATATAACCAATATCTTCTTTCTTTATATATATAACTCTAATATATATATATATATATATATATATATATATATATAATATATATATATATATATATATATATATATATATATATATATAATATATATATATATAATATATATATATATATATATATATATATATATATATGAGTAAATGTATATTAAACCTGATCAAAAGACTTTGGAACCTAGTCAAGGAAAAAAACTAATTTTGTGCTTTAACCTTCTTAATAAAGATCAAATATGTAACTTGAAGTTCCAATAATCAGCATAATATATCTTCCATACCTGAAAACATATTAAATGCAATTTTAATAATGTCAGCAGTTATTTCGAAGTATCTGACATAATCTATATGTTCTCTGATTTAAAATCGGAAACCATTAAAGGCGTCTTAGTTTCTGAAATTCCAAAAGATGCATAAAATTTGGTTAGAAAAGCATGGAGGTTGCTGGATCTTCTATAGAATGCCAGCTAAAAAGCTTTGAAGATCATATGTACTTTTTAACTAATGTGTTATGCGATTCTATCTTATTCAAGTGTGTACTCACTAGTAACCAATGGTTTAGAATTAAATAAGGATTTAATCAAAATCGTTTCTTTTATTTTATTTTCTCTGACACAACTGCTAAAGTTATCCCAAATAACAAATAAAAAATGAAACAATTAAATAATATCATCTTTAATATCTGGAATTTTCGTAAGGTTGAGCAAAGTTATTTTAGGTTGCTGGATCTTTGTTAATGTGGCAGATCAGATAATAACATTGTAATTCATATGTGCCTGTAAAGAATTTATAATTGACATATTATATGCGATTTTATAAAAAATTATTACAAATAATTTACAATTAAATACTCAATTAATCATAAATACTTATTTTTTTCCTTCTCTGACACAAGACTGCAAGCAATGTCACAAGGAATTGATTGAACAAATGACAAAAATGTTACAAAATTTTCAAAGAAAGTGACATTAATTATGAGAAAGTAGCTTCAAAAATTTCCTTTAAAATATTAAAATATTTGAAACTCTTCGATGTGACATTTTTCTATTTTGTGTGTGTTTTGCAGTGCACTAATCACAATGTTTTCTCTTCTTTGATTTACCTTTATATATATATATATATATACTATAATATATATATATATATATATACTACCATATTTGCTATATTATAAAAAAAATATGTATGTATCGATATATTAATATATATATATTTATGTAATACACCTGATATTATTTATAATTATATAGTATTATTATTCATTATTAATTATTATTATTATTATTATTATTCATTATTATTATTAGATTATATATTATTATTATTATTATTATATTATTATTATTATAATTATATTATTATTTATTATTATTATTATTATTATATTTTATTATCTATTATATTCATATTATTTATATTATTATTAATTATTATTATTATTACATATAATTATTATTATAATTATTTATTATAATTATAAATATAATTGATAGGTATAATTAAATAATTATAATTATCTTAAAATTATATTTATAATTATAATTACAATATTAATTAATAATTATCAATTATAATTATTAATTATTAATTATAATATATATTATAACTATATAAATGTAATTATGTTAATTATAATATATTAATCTAATTATTAATTACAATACAATGTTTAATTATAATATTAATTATAATTATAATTCATTATTTTATTATATTATTATTATTATTATTATTATTATATTATTATTATATATTATATTATTATTTATTATATTATTATTATTTTATTATTATTATTATTATTGTTATTGTTATTGTTATGTTATTGTTATGTTATATTAATTACATTATTTTTATTATTATTATTATTATTATTATTATTATTATTATTATTATTATTATTATTATTATTATTATTATTATTATTATTATTATTATTATTATTATTTAATCTTAATACAGGAAGAACCAATTTGTTGAAGTATTTAAATAGGAATAATTCTCAGGAACTACTACTACTACTACTACTACTACTACTACTACTACTTTACTACTATTATTATTATTATTATTATTATATTATTATTATTATTATTATTATTATGTTTAATCTTAATACAGGAAGAACCGATTTGTTGAAGTATTTAAATAGGAATAATTCTCAGGAACTTTTAACCTTTTGATAAACAGGGGATTACATTCGTTATTTTTCTGAACATATAGAAGACATTGACAAATTTTAAGATGAGAGAATAAGCGCCACTTCAAAGATCAATCTGAAAAGTTGTTTAAATCATCATTGGCATTGGCTTGAAATTTCATAATTGAAATTTCCGTGATCGGACTGTCTGTGATCGAGTTTTCTATGATCGGACTTTCTGTCATCGGATTTTCTGTCATCGGACTTTCTACGATCGGACTTCCTGTGATTGGATTTGCGTGGTTTGGCTTTATGTGAAGGATTTTTCTTTCTGTGGTTTAACTTTTAATGATCGAATTTATGCTATTAGTCTTTATGTGATTGAACATTCTGTCAGACGAAAGAATTTGAGATATGTTTTTGTTTGAATAGATGAAAATTCCGGTGAATGATGTATATTGACTCTTAAAGTATATAAGCTATACTTCAGTGGTTGATGATTATTGAGGTATTGAAAATTGCTAATGAGAACACTTTGCCTTAAATTGTTATGAATTCTAGGAAGAATCCAACAGGACGTAAAATTTTGTGACCGCCATAATAATTGACATGTGAGTTCTTCCTCCAGGAATTAACATATTGACGTATGCTCATAGACCTATGGTGTAATCCCCGAATCTTAAGATCCTAAGAGTGGGAAAACCAAATTTAAACCGAAGGACAAAAAGACCTCCAAGCTACTGTTTTTTTTTAAAGAATATCAGAATAATTTAGTAGGTCAACAGATGTGGACTCAGCCTTTCACCTTACTGGCAATCTCTCTCTCTCTCTCTCTCTCTCTCTCTCTCTCTCTATACCTATATATACCTCATATATACTCCCTTCTATATATATATACTCTATATATACTGTATATGTATATAACTCTATATATATATATATGTATAACATATATATATATATATATATATATATATATATATATATACTATTTATATGTCTATATATATCTTTCTATATATATTTATATATATATATAACATATACTTTTACATATATACCATATATATATATATGGCATAACTAGCCAGCCTTAGCCTGTAGCACATATATGAAATAACTATATACCAGCTAATATATATATATAATAACTATATAATATGTATATATATCTCTCTCTTATAATATATATATATATATATATATAACTCTATATATCTTTAATAACCATATATATATATATATAGCATAACATAACCTTCTATATATATACTAGCAACTATCTATACTATACTCTTACATATTTATATATATATATATGAATATAATAAATGGAGGCATTATGACATAAAAAATTCATAATTATATACACTAATTCTTGTAATAAAATATATAAATACCAAATAATACTACATAAAAGTAATACTTAAATAATATTAACTCTAAAAATTAAATATTGATGTATCTCAAGTGCTACCTCCACATGTAAAGTAATACATCAACACACACGAATATATGAATATGGAAATAATATAGAATATATTTGAATGTATTATATGTATAACCTCTTTCCTTAGTTCTGTATTCAGGTCGTTAGTATTCAAGTCCATTGTTGAATATTCGTTCGTGAAAGTCTTGAATATTGCTATTTCCTTTAATAATTCATGCTTCAGCTTTCTCTATAAACCAAGTATAGAAACGCTCGGCTTCTTATTCCTGCTCAAACAATTGATATATATATATATATATATATACTATCATATATATATATATCAACCAATATATATATAATATATATATACCATATATATATTATATATATATCTATTTATATGTATATATGTTGCTATAATATATATAGCCAATAATAATATGTATGTAGCATGTAACAATACATATATATATATATATCTTTATAACTAATAATAATATATATATATAACATAATAATAATAATAACATATATATATATATTATATATATAATATATATATATAACATATATATAATATATATAATAATATGTACTATATATATAATATATAACGTAATATATATGCCAATATATATATATATATACTACTCTATCTTCCTTGTAACAGCCAATATAGTATATTAGTGATTGGCGTTCAGTAATTCTCTCAATATAATGTCGATGTAATAAGCGAAATCGAGCATATTTTTTCAATCGTCCTTCAATCATTATCGTCATCTTAGAAATTTCTGTCGATTAATTGAACAAATATTAAAATTTTGAATAATATTAAAACTCAATAATAAATAATAATAATAATAATAATAATAATAATAATAATAATAATAATAATAATAATAATAATAATAATAATAATAATAACTAATATCAATAATAATAATTTTATATATACCGTATATATATATATATATATATATATATATATATAACATATATATATATTTATATATATATAACTTAATATGTATATATATATATATATATATATATATATATATATATGCTATATATATATATATAACCCAATAACAATACTATATATATATAACCATTCTTGAACACAATTCTTAGTGACGCCCTGACCTATCTTCTACCACTTCAGTTATTCTCTTAAAATACACCACCTTCGCTCCCTATTGGTAAATCGACCACAACCTTATATATAATTTTAATACTTTCTCTCAAGCAATAATACCCTTCGTTTCTGGCACTCTGATCAGACTGATTGGGAGACGCTTAGGTATATCTTTCAACTATAGAGTATGGAATGACTGCACCGTCTCCCTGTTTGACGCTTCGACTGTATCTGGGTGGGAGCTGTAATCGTTGATGGATAAACAGGTTTATTTCTTAACTGTTCAAATCTTCTCCTCACTTAATCCATGGATTTCGATCGTTAGCACGTTTCTCAATAATTCAGAGCAAAGAGGCATAGCGCACATCTGGAGGAAGTGAGCATTCCCTCGTTCTTCTATTACTCTCGCTGGTGCATTCCATGCTGAAATCTTTACGAGGTTCTTTTTCAGGCAGAACAGAAGCTTTATCAACTAAAATTAGCTTCAAGCCTCTTTTCAGTTCTCCCACTGATAATCACCAGCTCTTGCCCAGCTGCATCTCTCATACAACTACTTATAATCTGCCACTTTATATATTATTAGTTGATGAAACAAAATGCTAACTCACTAACTGGCCAATCTCTTCGGCCTCTATTACTTTCCACCTCCACTTTCAACCCTGGACGATTCCAATTCTCCTGTCTCCTTCTTCTCTCTGATCTCTACTGTCTTTGCCTGTGATTACATTTGATCAGGTGCGCTGGAAGCCTGAGATCCTATAATGGCTGGTGCAGGCGAATTGGCCCCAGATGGTATTCCTCCCAGTTTTAGGGATTATTTGTACTTTGACCCGCCTCGTTCAACTATATTCTCTGTATCTCAATACTAACTTTTCCACCCTCAGTGTTGGAAGCACGCCCATGTTCAACCTATTCCGAAAAAGGAAGCCGCTCTGAGTCCTTCTAACTATCGCCTAAGCTCTCTGTATAATTCTATCTAAGATCTTTGAAGCCTTCTACACTCTCACTATTAGACCATCACGGAATCTCATTCTTCTTTCGATCGCCAGTAGCGGCTTTCGGCGTTCTAGTCTGGCGATACTGCTTTAATGCCGCTCATTACATGGTTTCCGCTCTTTCAGAATTACAGGGGGCTTTTTGCGTGGTGGCTTGATATATCCAGCACATTTGACCGGGTTTGGCGCGTCACTGCTCTTCAAGCTCCCTCCCTTTGGGTTTCTCCTTCTCTTGCCACCAGTGGCATAGCCAGGAAAATCAACTTAATATCTGACTCTGTTAGCATGATTTGATGAGGCAAACTTCTTTCTTTTTACTAATCAATAATTGGTGTTCCCTCAGGGTTCTGTCTCTTATCTCCTACTTTATTCCTACTTTTTTTCATTAATGATCCTTCTCACCTGCACATCTAACTCTATCCTGTAGCTACCCGATGTTCCCCGACCCTTTATTCACTATTTCATTTTCAATTCTGCCCTCTTTACGCTTCAATTGCCTCTCGATGCTCAATCTTTCAATTCTATTCTCGCTGATCTGGATCATTCCAGATTCTGGTCGTCTAACCTTAAATTAAATTCTTTAAGCACTCAACACCTGATCTCTCACAAACACCTTCTAACCTATCTTTCATTGAGTTTATAGATGCTCTCACATTTGACAATATATAAAGCATCTATAGCCTCAACATAAACAAAAATGTCTTGGAAACCTCTACATCACAACGGTTATGGGGCCTCAAAGAAACTGGGAGTTTGTTTAGACTGCGAGAGACTTTTTTCTCTCTTCTCAGTTACTCCAGTTATACAAAGGTCTCACATCCCGCCCTTGTATGTAGTACTGCTCCCATATCTGGGGGGGGCTCTGGTTTCGCCCAGCTTTTGGAAGGGTCGAGTCAAAAGCCAAAGGCTTATAAACTGTTCTGTACTACTTCACTTGACCCTCTATCTCTTCGGCGCGATCATTCAGTTACTCATCTCTTTTCTATAGGTATCGCGCCAGCAGCGCGAGTGTTAGAGGAAATTCACCACTCAGCAGTACCACCACCTTTACATCGCCCTCGTGCACAAGGGGTGCTGTGTCTGCTCACCCCAGTTTGTGGCGATGTTATTGCTCAAGGCTAAATTCAGCACAGAGGTCTTCCGCCTTTCTGCCACTACCTCTGTTCTGCTGGAATTCATAACTTCATCTTCTGTGTTTCTAACTGGATTTAATCTCCCTCACTACAGCCTGCATCCTGTAACCATCTGCGTAATTTGCGCTGGCAGTGCATTTTGACGTGTAACACCCCACTCCTAGTGTCAGGGGCTCTTGCCGTGTGAGTTGTGGTGACAACTACAAAAGAAAAAAATAATAATATATATATTTATAACATATATATATATATATATATATCTTTCATATATATATATAAATATGTATATATCTATATATATACTTATCTTAACTATATATGTATAACAACTGCTACACAAACAACCTTATATATATATATATATAATAGCCAGCATAATAATAATAATAACACTCATATATATATAGCACTCTTATATATATATAATATATCTTATATATATATATAGCATATATATATATATATATATATATATATATATATATTATATATATATATATATATATATACTTACTTTCTTATAACTATATATATGTATAACCAATATAACAACCCAACAATATATATATAACCATATATATATATATATATAACATATATCATATAATATAACTTCACCATTTGCTTATGAAATAACTGTGACATTGGTCTTTTATGGTTCGCCTTTCTGCATTACATGCGTTTCTTAATCTCATCTCAGACAATATCATACACATGCTTATATCCCTCTTCTGGGCAACATCTGGACATCTATCCTTATATCAGTACGTGTATAAGGAAAACATTGCCCACATCAATATGTCTGCGGTGTAGTAGAAGACGCTAAGGACGTGTATCATTGTTGGAGTTGGCTGCCTACTACACCATTTATCTTTTTGCCAGGAATGCTAATGCATGCCTCGGAAAAGGTCGTGATCGCAGTAAGCGCCTTTCTATCCTTCGGCGAAAATGTATGAATCGTATCTGTATATATAAGTGTCAGAGAATATATGTTGAGGAGATGAGGAGAGGTGATGGATGTATTTAGAAAGAGGAAATTTGATTTGCTCTGCTGTGACTGAAACAAAGAATAAGAAAGGAAACGGTGAAAATGTAGGTTGTGTGGTGTGAAATGTGTTTGTGTTGCTGGGGATGGAAAGGAATGAGAGGGGGGGATAGGAGGATTTGCAATTCTGATGGATGAGGCTTGTGGTATAGAGCTATGGTAGGTTTTGTGTGTGTGAGTACTAATGGTGAAATTTAAGTTTGAAAAGGTCAAAAATTTGTGTGGTTGCGACATAGGAATAATGTTGAAGAGAGTGCGTTTTCTGGGATAATCTGAATGATGTTTTGGATGGGGGCAATGAGAGTCAGTTCATTTGCCACATATCTGCCTTCAAAGATTTTTTGGGTGGCTCTTACACCACTCACGGGCAGAGCCCTGATAAGGAGGTGGTGTGGTACTCAAAAAGTTCACCCCTCAGCAAAATTACATATGAGCACAGGCCGCAGGCTTTAAAGTGAGGAGATTAGGTATTAGGAAAGTCAGAAGATGGAAGAAATTCACAGAACGGGGTGGTGGGAAAAGAAAGGATGCACCACAGCAAGCTAGCCTGGAGTTACCAAAATGTGACAAATACTGGTATGGAATGCCAAGCTTTCCTATTAGTAGCTTTACGAGGCACGTGTTAGTTGATTGGTACGCGGTGATAAAGTTCCCACCTCGAGCGCACTGCGTACCTATAGGATGAGATAAAAAGCACCTCGCCAACATCTAAGCGCCGCAAGGAATGGAGGGTCAAGTGAGAGACACTGGAAAGGTACCAGAGCAGTTTATAAGCCTTTTGCCCTTTGACTCCCTGTCCAACAGCCGGGTGAAACCAGAGCCCCCAGATATGAGAGCGGTACTCCATATGACGGATGAGT
>JABUQX010092333.1:0-2500 GCA_015478945.1 Trachelipus rathkii | reverse complement strand
AGAGAAGAAAAGAAGAAAAAGAAGAAAAAGAAGAAAAAGAAGAAAAAGAAGAAAAAGAAGAAAAAGAAGAAAGAGAAGAAAAAAAGAAGAAAAAGAAGAAAAAGAAGAAAAAGAAGAAAAAGAAGAAAAGGAAGAAAAAGAAGAAAAGAAGAAAAGAAGAAAAGAAGAAAAAGAAGAAAAAGAAGAAAAAGAAGAAAAAGAAGAAAAGAAAAAAAGAAGAAAAGAAAAAAAAAAGAAAGAAAAAAAGAAGAAAAAGAAGAAAAGAAGAAAAAGAAGAAAAAGAAGAAAAAGAAGAAAAGAAGAAAAAGAAGAAAGAAGAAAAGAAGAAAAGAAGAAAAGAAGAAAAGAAGAAAGAAGAAAAAGAAGAAAAGAAGAAAAGAAGAAAGAAGAAAAGAAGAAAGAAGAAAAGAAGAAAAGAAGGAAAAGAAAAGAAGAAAAGAAGAAAAAGAAGAAAAGAAGAAAGAAGAAAAAGAAGAAAAGAAGAAAAGAAGAAAAGAAGAAAAAGAAGAAAAAGAAGAAAAAGAAGAAAAAGAAGAAAAGAAGAAAAAGAAGAAAAAGAAGAAAAGAAGAAAAAGAAGAAAAGAAAAAGAAGAAAAGAAGAAAAAGAAGAAAAAGAAGAAAAGAAGAAAAGAAGAAAAGAAGAAAAAAAGAAGAAAAGAAAAAGAAGAAAAAGAAGAAAAAAGAAGAAAAAAGAAGAAAGAAGAAAAAGAAGAAAAGAAGAAAAACAAAAAGAAGAAAAAGAAGAAAAGAAGAAAGAAGAGGAAAAGAAGAAAAGAAGAAAAAGAAGAAAAGAAGAAAAGAAGAAAAGAAGAAAAAGAAGAAAAGAAGAAAGAAGAAAAGAAGAAAAGAAGAAAAGAAGAAAAAGAAGAAATAGAAGAAAAAGAATAAAAAGAAGAAAAGAAGGAAAAGAAGAAAAAGAGGAAAAAGAACTAAAAGAAGAAAAAGAAGAAAAAGAAGAAAAGAAGAAAAAGAAGAAAAAGAAGAAAAGAAGAAAAAGAAAAGAAAAGAAGAAAAAGAAGAAATAAAAAAAGAAAAAGAAGAAAGAAGAAAAAGAAGAAAGAAGAAAAGAAGAAAAAGAAGAAAAAGAAGAAAAAGAAGAAAAGAAAAGAAAAAGAAGAAAAGAAGAAAAGAAGAAAAAAGAAAAGAAGAAAAAGAAGAAAAAGAAGAAAAGAAGAAAGAAGAAAAAGAAGAAAAAGAAGAAAAAAAGGAAAAAAGAAAAAGAAGAAAAAGAAGAAAAGTAGAAAAAGAAGAAAAAGAAGAAAAAGAAGAAAAAGAAGAAAAAGAAGAAAAAGAAGAAAAAGAAGAAAAAGAAGAAAAAGAAGAAAAAGAAGAAAAAAGAAGAAAAAGAAGAAAAAGAAAAAGAAAAAGAAAAAGAAAAAGAAAAAGAAAAAGAAAAAGAAAAAGAAAAAGAAAAAGAAAAAGAAGATGAGGAGAAGGAAGAAGAAGAAGGGGAGGAGGAGGAGGAGGTGGAGGAGGAGAAGGAGAAGGAGAAGAATAAAAAGAGGAGGAGGAGGAGGAGGAAGAAGAAGAATATAAAGAGGAGGAGAAGGAGGAGGAAGAAGAAGAATATAAAGAGGAGGAGAAGGAGGAAGAAAAAGAAGAGAAAGAGGAGGAGGAAGAAAAGGAAGAAGAAGAAGAAGAAGAAGAAGAAGAAGAAGAAGAAGACTAGTAGGAAGAGGTGGAGAACTCTCTATGAAGTTGCTTCCAAAGGTTCACTTGAGGAATCGAACCCTCAGATCCCAAGTCCCAACACACAAACAAAATGCTCTATAGTTGTGAAATAAAATTCGAAACAAAAATTCTAGAAAAGTTATTTGATGTTAAATATATATTTATAAGATCAATTTATTTATATTTATATTTATATTAATATTTATATTTATATTTATATTTATATTAATATTTATATTTATATTTATATTTATATTTATATTTATATTTATATTTATATTTATATTTATATTTATATTTATATTTATATTTATATTTATAATTATAATTATACTTATATTTATATATATATATATATATATAAATATATATATATACATATATATATACATTTAAATACATATATATATATATATATATATATATATATATATATATATATATATATATATATATAAGGTATCTTTTGTAGATAGTTATATAGATATATATATATATATATATATATATATATATATATATATATATATATATATATATATATATATATATATATATATATATATATATATATATATATATATATATATATATATATATATATATATTAGAACTCTTTTTTTTTGACCCTGTGTTAAATATTGAGGTGTTAAATGCACTTAAATTTAAAAACACTTTACATTAAAGCTTTATTTTTTTTTAAAATCATATTATTTATTAAAACTATAAATCTATATATGTATCTCTATAGGTATATATATTGAAAGGGCGCACGAAAACGCGAAAGCGTTTCAATGATAAACGCGGAAACGGTTAAACACCCAATTCC
>JABUQX010092332.1:17500-29537 GCA_015478945.1 Trachelipus rathkii | reverse complement strand
AAAAATTTTTTGAAGGGCAGACTCAACACACACTGGGGGTCTACATGAGGGGAATTAGTAAATACATTTTTTTTAATAATATGACTCTTCTAAAATATTCGTCCTTTTTGTACACTGCTTAAAATTTTCTTGAATTTAATTGCCTCTCGGTATTGCAATTATTCTAAACAATTATTTATTTCCTTAAATAAAATAATACTTAATCTTCATACTCATATCTCAGGTTATTCAATTAGATTAATAAATTATTTCTCTTCACTTATACTATTACCTTATTTTACTACTCTACTCTCCTATAATTTTTCTATCAATCATTATAATTAGTTTTTAAAAAACTTTAAAGGAAGATCTTTGAAACATTCCCTACATATTTCCCTCATCCTGCTATAATATACTTTTCTATACTACAAGTGTTGAGGTCTAATAAACTACCATTACTATTATGGTTGCTGATGCTTTTATTAATATAGCACAACTGCTGTGCTGTGACACCTTTATTTTAAAATACTAATTTAAATAATCGCTTATAAACACAACTACTATTTTCAGATACTAGATATATATATATATATTGGTTTGATTAAAATATTTGATTTAACTATTATATATTAATTTAATAATATAATATACAGGTATATAATATATATATACATACGGTTACTAACTAAATTCTTTTACCTATATATAATATATATATAATAAAAGCTATATATATATGATATTATATATACCAAAATTATTAAATAATATTAACTATATAATAATACTCATGAACATAATTGATGTAATTACTTAGTAATTTAATATACACTACTACGTCTTATACATAACTTTGTGTTCTTCGCTAGTCGAACCTAGAATAAATAATTCTTTTTAATGAAAGCCAAAATCAAATTGAAAAAACATCTCTTAGCTATTAAACTACTTGCACAATCTCTAATAATAATTTCATCAAACTATAAGTTCAATATCGGAGATTTCAAAAAACTAGACCATTTATACAATTAGCTCTATCAATAATGTTTATCTGCGTTGTTAAAGAGACTTTTTATCATGGAAAGATCTTTGTCTCGTAAATCTCCATATACTTACACCACGTTACTACTTTTACATGTTTAGGCGTGGTAACTTAAAAAATGAATTGAGAAGTTTTCCTATGACTGAAGTCTTAAACCTTTTTATCTATATTCACTCTTCTAATCGTGGATCTCTTTTATTACTTTTTATACTTCTACCATTTAACGTTTCTTAACATAAAATTATTCACGCGATCAAAGATACAGTTTCGTATATTTGTTAGAACAATTTTATACACATCTTATAAAAAGGATCTTTATACATATTTTCCATCATCTATCTAATCTCTCAGTTCTGTACTCCTGCTTTTTAATACTACACAAATAACTACTATTTACCAATTTCTCTGAACCTTATAATTTATCAGGCACATAAGACTATAATATTTTTTTTCCAATTCTTCATATTGATTTAATGTTTTCTCAATTCAACCTTTTTAGCTCAACAACATATTGCAATATCAACTCACAGACTTTTCAAACTCCTAGGAAATAACTATAAAGATAATCCATCCATACTCTTAATACATTAAATCGTAAATAAATTCTTTTATCAGGTAGAAAACTATATATAGTACACATTTGATATAACAGATCTCATCGTCTCTTTTCCTGAGGAAAGACACAATTGCATACTTAACATTAATATTTACTTTATTCATTATATATTCATCTACATATCAATTATAATATTAAATTAATTTATTATTATTTTCAATTAATTAATATTTTAATTATATATAAATATCTATTATATATATATTATTCATTATAATTTATTATTGATATTTAATTATTATTATTATTCACTTTAATTATCTTAACTATTTAAATTTTAATTTATATTCCTTATAATGTTTTATTACTATAAATAGTTAAGTCATTAAGCTACTCTGAATAAAGTCTAGTAGTAGCTCGAGTAGTAAAGTCTCCAAAGTAATGCTCAAAATGTAAGATAGTCTCAGTAAAGCTTAGATTTAGTTTAATGATAAGTTAAGTACGTAAAGTAGTCAGTAGCTTTAGATGGTACGTAGTCTCACGCTAATTCAAATATGCTTTGAGCTCGAAAGAAATATCTATATTGTCTAAAAGTGCACTCCACAATTTATATTTATATCATTTATAAACTATTTTCTGTTAATTGACCATAGAATAAAGATTACAAGATGAATATATCCATTTATCGTATAATTTCTGCAAAAAATGAACCAATTATTAAATAACTATATTATTCTACTCTATTCCAACTTTACGACGCAAACATACTATTTATGAAACGATAATATAAAAAAAACTCCTTCCAAGTTCATGAATAAACGGTCTCCACTTTATAAATCCATGAACCACAACTACTGGAACAATATTAGCCACATAAAACCATTGAAAGATCTGATTTATATGCTTCTAAATACTAAACTGATTAATTACACAAATATAAAATATTGATAAGGTAGTCAGATATTAATCTAGAATATTTTCTTTTAAAAGCATAGTTAACGATGTACTTGCTTTTAATGAAATAAAATATCATCTAAAAAGATACAGTTGTTTTATTATTTTATATCAAAAATCTTAAGAAAAATCACAATACACTTATTTCATTCAATATCTAAGCGTGAAATCTGTGGATGTTCTAAAATATATTTTATCATTATTGTAATTAGCATTATTAATTAAATTAATATTGTTATATACTTATAATTTAAATGTTATTTTTAATTTATTATAATTTTTATTATTCTGGAGTATATATTATATTTTTAATTATTATTGATTATTAAATTGGGATCATAAGAATCTCTTCTTATTATATATAAATATATAATTATTATATTAATTATAATAATAAAATTCGTATATAACTAATTATTATAATATTTATTATTTATATTATATATTATAATTATATAATTCATTATTTTAATTTATAATATAATTATTTTCTAAATATAAAATTATAATAATTAATTATTATATTTTAGCTCCATTATAATTATCTTATGATTTTCATGAAATAAATATGATTTCATATTATTTTATTATATATTATTTATAATTTATTATTATTAATTTAAATTCATTATTATTATTACATATATAACAATTAATTTTTGTTTTATGATATTAATTCAAAAATAAAAATTTTTTAGAATAAATAATTAAAATTTATTAATATAAAATTATTTATTCATTAATAAATTATGATACAACTATATCATTAATTGTTTTAAAATAATACAAATAAAAAAACGTTGTTCAATCTCGTATTTTACATCATTGAGTTAAAGTTAATTATTTGTAATTGTTTAATTATAATCATATAGGCATCAATTATCTATATTGAGACGCTTGCGACACAACTAATCTGACCACGTTTGCTATCCGGCGAGATCCTTATTTCTTTACTCTGAAAACTAAGTATTCAGACATTACACAAAAATAATTAACCCACTAAAGTTATTTTGGAGCACTTATATCCTCAATCATACTAAGGAAATTAGATGATAAAATGTTCACTGTAATGAAATTAAATGTTTTATAATATATGGTAATAATATTGAATTATTCATTATAAAAATAAATTTAATTCATTAAATTAGTTATTATTCTTAATTATTATTATTATTATTATGTTAATTTAATTATTATTTTATTATTAATTATTATATTAATATTATTATTTTTATTATTATATATTATTATTCTTAAACAGGTTGTATGAAAACTTACTTCCGAAAAACATTTCATAATGATGGCCGCGAAATTGAGGGAAAAACCTCAGTTTAAATATGATGGAACGGGAGTTAATTCTTTTATACGCAAGCGCTCGGCAATTCTAATTTTTTTATTATCTATTCTATTTTATTTTATTTCTTAATTCTTATCTCATGTATTTAAATTTAGTTTTTATTATTTTACTTTTCTAGTTCAATTATTTTTATATAAGTATTATATACTATAATTTAACTTATTTATATTAGTATATAAATATTCTTATAGATATATATAAATAACCTTATTAATCTATATTTTATTACTATATCATATATATAGCCTAATCTTTCAATGACCCCTCTATAATGAATTCGTCTTGTTTTAATGTACCGTACATAGCCGATTCATAAGTGTTGTGAAAATATCGTTTCCAGATAACGTTGGATAAGTAGCCACTATCCCATATACTTCAATAGATACATTATTTATATGGCTATTTATATAATGTTGTTATATTACAATATGAAGTATATATTATATCTAGTTTTATAACTTAATTTATACATGGTTTTACAGAGGGGACTACTAGGACATGGAGTCCTAGTCTACACCATATTCGAAACTCATATTTATATATATATATATAATAATATTAATATATATATATATATAAATATTATATATATATATATAATTATATTATTTATTATTAAATATCAGTGGCGGCTTTTGGGGGTAGGCAGCAGTAAGGCAACGCCTATCTTGCCTTAAGATATACCCCAAAATATCAAAATAGTCATTATATATATATATATAGGTATAGTATATATATTATATATAGAAGTTAATATAATATATATATATAATATTTAATATATTTATAAATATATAATTATATACTATATATACAAATTTCCAAGGCTCCATGATAAGCCGCCGACGTAAATTCAGTCAATTCCCTTTTTAAATGATTAGTGCCGATCACTGGCACGTTTACTTCTCTGATCAGAAAAAATAGTCTCCGTTTTCTTTAGTTTCTAGGCAACTCTCTAATGGGGCCCTGTCGCTCTAGTAAAGCCAGTATTTAAAAATATAGAGACTTTGATCTTCGATTTTATAAATAATAATAAGTATTAAACCTTAAACTTTATATTAAGTAATATCACTATATTATTATAATATATATATATTAATGTTTTTTATTCTATATTTATTATTGTATTATCTTTTCCTTTCTTTTATTTTTATTTTTTTTTTTTTTTATCATATTTTTAATTTTTTTAAATATGTATATTTACTTTTTTTTTTTTTTTTTTTAAATTTAATAACTTTTATATATTTGTGATTTGCCATACTCAAGCATTTGACTCAGCTTGAGCCGCTTCATGTATTATTGTTATGTATTATAATATGCATATTATTTTAGTATATATATACGGTTGAATTATCAATTCTAATATATAGTTATTTTTTATTAATTATTATAATATATATATATATATATCTACGTTTTATATATATACATCATGTCTATAGTATTTATTATATCCGTATATATATATATCTTACTGTATATATAAATTATACTATTGTAATAACATATTTATATATAATAATATTCTTAACTACTATTAATAATACATACTATATATATATATATTTATATATATAAATATTATCTATATATTATAATTATATATAAGCATAATTAATATATATATAATATATATATATATATAGGTACTTTTAGGCGAGCCCCAAGACCTTGAAATGGACGTAGAATAATGAAATTTGTAGTGTAAAAATGAAGAGCATTGTTATGAGACTGAGGTTAATTAATGCTGAAGATAAAAGAAAGATTAAACAAGATAGTTAATTTACATATTTAGTAATCTATTAGTATCTAAAAAATTTACGCACATACAGCTCGCTTTTCAGGCAAGTTGTAACGTTCGCGTTTCATCGTCGCGTAGTGACGTTGCTTGTTATTATTGTTATTATTACCATTATTATTATTATTATTAAATTATGTAATTATTATTTTATTTCTATTATTATATCTATTATTATTTAATTATTATTATTATTATTTTTATATTATATTATTATTATTATTATTATTATTAATTATATTATTATTATTATTATATTATAAATAATCTGCCATTAACGTTTTTCCCTTCCCTTTGTTCAGTTTGAAATTAATTACTTCCCGTTAGTTTCTAATTATCCTGTCAAACCTCGTAAAATGAGAAGAGTACAAAACAAGAATTCGCTACGTCACTCTTTTGGCTAAAAGGATCAAAACCATTGTTACAATTTTGTTGTTTTGTTTGTATGTTGTTGTTGTTGTTGTTAATGTGTGTTGTTGTTGTTGTTGTTTGTGTTGTTGTTTTGTTATTGTTTGTTGTTTGTTGTTTTGTTGTGTTTTGTTTAGGTTGTTGTTTGGTTGTAGTTTATTTGTCTTATTTTACAACGTTGATGTTGTTTATGACGATGTTATTGGTGTGTTGTTTTTGTTGTTTGTTGTTTTGTTGTTGTTGATTGTGTTTGTATATATGATGATGATGTGATTGTCTGGTGCAAAATTTTTTAAAGCTTTCATTTTTGGTGGAGTTTTAAATTCTACTTGTTTGTTAAGTTATGTACTGTATTATTTATAATATATACTATTTATATATTATATTATATTTATTATTTTTATATAAGTATTATTTTTTATATATTAATATATATTATATCATCTATGATACTATAGGTATTATATTTAATATAATATGTATATATTAATATATATATTATTATATAGTATATATATATATATATATATATATATATATATATATATATATATTATATAAATATATATATATATATTACTATATATACTATTACATATAATATCGACCTAAGCCTAACCTAGTATATTAGTATAATCTATATATATAATATGGCAAACAGATATATATATAATTACATATATCTATGTATATATATATATATTTTTTTATATAATTATTTTATATATTCTAAATGTAAATACTATATATTAAAAAATAATTAAATAAATATATAAAATATGTTACATAAATAATACATATATATATTATATATATATTATATATATAATATATATATATTAATATATATATATATTATATTTTGTGTATTCTATTATATTTATATTATATTTATTATCATATATATAATATATATATAATATATATAATTATATTTATATATATATATATTATTATAATTATTCACTAGGCTATATCTATATATATAAATAATATATATTATAATATATATATTTATATATTTATTATATATATATATAATTATTATAATTAATATATATATATATTATCTTATATACTATATCAGTGGCGTGCTAGATGTTCACAGGCTAGGTCAAATATATAACTAATATATATACTATAATATTATATATATTATATATATTATATATATACGATATATATATATATATATTATAATATATATATATATACTAACTTATATATATATTTATCTGTTTACCAAGAATTCACAGTCTATTAGCCTTCTCAAAATGTCGTGATTTTCTTGAACGTCTCGTTATGTTTTTTATAGCGTTTTATGAGAATCCACCTAAAGCCTTGATAATATGTATTTTTCTAAGTTTGTTTTGGGAAATAATCACACTATACTTCCATTTCATTAATATTTTTAAGTAACCCAAAATAATTAATAATAATAATTATAAATTGTAATGAATTATATTTCCAAAGAATAAAAAAAAAAACTACTTTATGGCCAATCGGAGAGTACGTAGAGGAGAGGCGGCTGCTTTCCCTTTGTTATTATTATTGAAAGCATATTGGATAATATTTATATTTCACTACGTCCGATGTGCGTAGGAAGTTAGCAGGGGATAGAAAGGCAAGCATTAAATCTCACATCAGGAATATTTTTCTTTCAAGATTTGTTTCAAAGGCGTTTTACATAGTTCTCTTTATAAATACTCTTTCTCTATCTTTTATTTGTTTTTCTTAATTATTAAATTTGTTCTTAAAAATAAGATAGGCAATGCCTACCCAGCATATCCCTTAACACGTATATATATATAGTATATTATTTATATATATAACAGACTAAAAACGATATGTATAATAACAATATAGTATGAATTATATTTGTATATATTAATATATTATAGAGAGCTATATATGTGTAAATAGATATTATATATATATATATATTATTATCTATATATATATAATTTATAATTGGATATTGCGTATATTTAATATGCCTATATTGGCATATATATACCAAATGTAAAATGATTTAAAGTTCCATTGTGTAATGAAGGAGTTTTCAAAATATATCTCGGGTTTGGGGCTGTTATATGGAAGGGGATACAATCAGTAATTTATTCCATTTTATACACTAATATGTGAATAGAACTTTTCGAGGTGTCTGTCAATTTTTGTAGGGGGTTTTTCTTCTGCTAGGAAAGGTCCCGACAAAGAGTAACATCACGCACGCGTTAATTAATCTATATATTTAATATATATATATATATAATATAATTATATATATATATATCTACTATATATAATATTAATACTATATTACTAGTATATTTATTTGTATATATGTATTTATATATATATATATCTATATACTAATATTATATATTACTATATATTATATATATACATATATACATATATAATCCACAACAATCATAGCATCGATTACAAAACATCTCGTACTAAAAACCGCTACAACACACAGAAAGAAAAATAATAGAATCTATTATATATATATATAATACGCACAACTTAAATAAACAAAGGCGATAACACTCGATTATTTACAACTGCAATTTTTTTCTTCCAAATATTCACCCCTTCTAAAAACAATGCACAACCAACCACCTAAATTCCAGATAAATTTTCATTCATATTATTTCTTTCCTAAACATAAACTAGTTTTCTTCCTTTCTTAACTTGAAAATGTCTAGGAAAACCTAGACGAAAGCTCGTTTATCCCAAGTGATATTGTAACTCGTCCCATCCCGTTATCTATAAATATAAATTTTAGTGTTATCATCCAGCGCTTCAAGTTTTAAATGATATTTTAAAATTCGAATTAAATCTCATATACCTCTTTTTTAATTAACTTATAATATTCCTTAACAGTTTAGTACGTATATATATATATATGTAGCAGGTGTTATGATATATAATTGTATTATCAATGCTATACTTATATGATATATAATTTTAATATATATATATAATATATATTAATGATATATATATATATATATATATTATACTATATATATTATTATATAATATATATATATTTCTAATATATTATATATATATATATATATATAATATATATATATATATATAAAAAAATTATTCTAAAAAAATAATTTATCAATAATCTGAAACACACTTCAATAGCGTTTCTTCATCCCTACTTGAACGAATGATGCCTAATTATCATGATTTTTGTGGCACTATTTTTAATATTTTTATTGGAAATATAATTTTAAAATGTAGGAAAATCAGTAGAAAAAACTTTAAATAATTTTTGAAAATCATTTTTGTAAATTAAATGTTTATAGTTTTAATACCATATTTACATGAATCAGAGTCGCAAGTTCTCCACAATTACCATTATTCCTACTCTATTACAACTAACTATAAGCCTAAAATGTACTGATTATTATCGATTGTCAAAAAAATATTAATGAAATATATATATATAAAAAAAAATAATAATGTAATTCTAATAATAATAGTTTTATTAAAGTTTGAATGACGCTCAGTCACCCCGACCTTGGAGGGGTGAATCGGACCACCATTGAGGGGTGAATCGGACCATCTGCTTAAATTCCTCTTTTACATATAAATTCAATTTTATATTTTAATTTTTACTTATAATAATTATTTATCATGTTAAAATTCGTAATAAGTAATAAAAATGTCAATAATGATAAATAAAATAAGAATAAAAATAAGGTGGTCCGATTCACCCCTCTCCGCTCAAAAATTGACACTTTTTTGAATTCGTTTTTTTTATATAAATTTCATTTTTTTTTTTTAATTTTCACTTAATATAAGTAACTTTTTATTATATTTAAATTAATTATTCGTTATAAAAATGTCAATAATAATACTTAAAATACGAATAACAATGGTGGTCCTAGTCACCCCTCCATCAATTTTTACGGCGGGGTGAATCGGACCAAGTTAGGCCCCGTGATTTTGCCACTAATACAGTTTGATCAAAAATTTACTTTGCCAGTTTAAAGCTAACATACTCGAGTGTATCCACTGAAAAAATAATTAAAATCCATCCACAATTTTTCATTTTATAACGAAGTTAAAAAAAACTCACATTTTTCAAAAGTGAAATTCTATTGAAGGGCATTTTGTACCCTAATTTGTACCATTTTTTATAAATATAAAACTTTCTAGAATTTAAAGAGATTCTAATAAAACTGTAGTATACAGAGTGGCTATTAAATGAGCTACTACCGTGTGGCTATTAATGAGCGAAATTTTTTTTTTTTATTTAGAGTGGACCGAATCACCCCTCCTAAAGAGGCAGGCACGGTCACCCCGCCCGACGCTATATATATATATATATATATATATATATATATATATATATATATATATATATATATATATATATATATATATATATATATATATATATAAAAAAAAAAGCACCTATATAAAAATAAAAAAGTCATTTAAAATTTCTAAAACATTATTTTTCTATATTTTCTTTAAAATATATATATATACATAAAATATACAAAAATAAATAAAAGAATTCAAATAATTTTTTAAAACCATTTTTGTAAATTAAATATTTATAGTTTTAATACAGTATTTACATGAATCAGATGCACTAGTTCTCCACAATTACTAGAATAACGACTGACTGCAGGGAAATGAATAAAAATTTTACCAATTTTTACACCTAAAGTTTTTGAGAAAGTTGCTCAAATTTACATCTTTTGCAATATGTAAAATGTAAACCTTAACAAGTTTTGTATTTTTCTTAGAATAAAACCTATTTTGATTTCCCTTTTATATAGCTATAGCCTATATATTAAAATGGCTAAGGTTTATCTTGCAGAGATACTGTATGCAAAATTTGGTCCAGTCAGGTCAGATTTGCCAAATACTCTGTGAGTACCTAAATTTATAAAAATATTTGATGGAAATACCGAACTTAAAACAAAATATAAAAAAACAAAACTTTTAATAAACCTAAGCCTATGTGCTCCCCTTAAATGTTTCTTTACAATTTATTTCTGCTATACATCACCATGGTATAAACATTAAACTTCACCACATTACTTCCTTTGGCCATAGGCTAGGTAAATATTAAACAGCATTATTTTGTGGACCTCATCTAAAAAGATTACACAAGGGTATATCACAGTATAAGTAATTTTCTACTATGACAGTATATGCCATCCTTTCCTCAAGCAAAGACAAGTTGCAGTGAAAATATGGTACTTCGTCTGCTGTTTAGGTTTCAAGGTCAGTGGTAAAACACTGTCAACTGACCTAGTCTGAGGACATAAGAAGCCTCCCCCAAACATTAATTTTAATTACAAGTGGGTGTATATCAGAGATTGTCCCATATCCAGCCCTAAGTATAGTTGCACTGAGCCTAACTTAAAATAAGAAAAAAAAATCTTTATATATATATATTATTATATATATATATATATATATAGATTATATATATATATAATATATTATATTAATTATATATTTATTATATATATATATAATATATATATATTTATATATATATATATATATTAATATATATTATATATAATATAATATATATATATATCATATTACAAAAATTTTTTTTTTTACTTTTTTTTTTTTATTTAAACTTTCACAATTAGGCCCCTTTTTCAATCATTCTAAAATATTTTTCCACGGCATCCCAAAATATCACCAAGAGCTCAAAGTATCCACCACTAAGCCCACACTTTAAAGACCAACTTTGTCTACGTCACAGCTAAATACACCACCAAGCCCGAATAATTCCACGGAATGGCCAAGTATGATCCACCTGAAAACCACTTCAGAATTATTATTATTATTATTATTATTATATTATTATTACTTATTATTATTCTTATTATTAAATAATAATAATAATAATAATAATAATAATAATAAAATAAATGAATA
>JABUQX010092332.1:7500-10000 GCA_015478945.1 Trachelipus rathkii | reverse complement strand
GACGATGCAGAGTGTAGTACCATGTACTTGTACTTGAACAAATTCTAGAGTACTTGTACTTGTACTTGAACAATTCTAGAGTACTTATACTTGTTGTACTTGACAAAATGTACTTGAACCCAAGCCTTATATATATATATATATATATATATATATATATATATATGATTATAATGTATAATATAATATATATATATATATATATATATTATATATATATAAATAATTTTGTATATATGTTATATAAAACTCTATATACCTCTAATATATATTTATTATATATATATATATATATATATATATATATCATAATATATATATATGTACCGATAGTATCGGTATCAGGTAGTATCGCCATTTCTTTTTGCGTATCGGGGTATCGGTATCAGTATCGGTTAAAATGGCAGATACTTCTTACTTTTTGGGGAAAAATTGAGAAACTTTTAGATTAAATAATAAATCTAGTTTCGATATTTACCTATTTGAATAGCCATTATTATAATTTATACAGATTTAGCTTCCACTTTTTTAGTTGATCAAATTTTTTTTTCTTTTTTTGTACGCAATATCGTAAGTGTGTGTGAGTGCGCGAGTGTTTTTAAACTTTATGGATTATTCATATTCTAGATATTTACTGTAAAGTAGGGTTTTAGCGTTAAAATTTCATGTTTTTAAATTTAGGCTTTTGCGTGCGGATAATTTTTCCTCATTTCTTTCCTTTGGTTTTTGTCTGTTCTGTCTTTTTTTTTTTTTTTTTTCACCTTTTGGCTGGGAGTATGTGCTATGCAAACATAAAATACTCCTATAAACACGTCTCTGAGAATCTCGATCTCCTAAATCGATGTTCTGTGGCTTAAAATCTTTCTTCCGTCCTTCTACTGCAATAATCTTGTGCTTCTTCTACTGTTCTCCTAACATAACGGATTTTCATGCATTTTTTGATTACCTTACTACTTCTCACGAAACTGTCATATCTTCTCATCCAAATACCTGAGGTCCTCTATTTAGGGGATTTCAATGTACACAACCCTGAATGGATGGGTTACTCTCATACTGATTTAGGGGGGAGGAAGGCAATTATTCAGTATTCTCAGCGATCTGGAGCAACTAATTAAAGAACCTACACACATTCCGGATCGTCCGAACCAATTCTTGAACACACTTGACCTATGTTTCACCACTAGTCCTTCTCTCTATAAAGTATAAATTAGGGATGGGCCGGATAGTGAATTAGCCGGATAGCCGGATACCGGATATCCGGCTGGAAGTTAACCGGAATTCCGGCCGGATATCGGATAGTGAATTAGCCGGATACGGATATCCGGCAGTTCTGTACTATTATAGCGTCGGCAGGGGCTGACTAAATAAAAAAATTATTTTTGTCATCGTGGTAGTACTACAAGTTTTTTAAATTATCTTTAATTCTAGAGAAGTTTTTATATTTTTAAAAAATATAATAATTTAGTGTATAAAATGTCCTTAAATAGAATTTCACATTTGAAAAATGCGATTTTTTTTTTAATTTGTTTTAAATGAAAAGTTATGGACAGATTTTAATTATATGTTTTTTCAGTGTATACAGTTGAGTATGTTAGCTTTAAACTGGCAAACTAAATTTTTGTTCCAAACATGTTGTGCATAGTGGTTAAATTACTGGGCCTAACTTTGCCCGATTCATCTCCCCAATAAAAATTGATGATGGGGTGAATTGGGCCACCATTGTTATTCTTATTTTATGTAGCCTATTATTATTGACATTTTTATTACGAATAGCTAATTTAAATATAATAAACAGTTACTTATATTAAGTAAAAATTAAAATAAAAAATGAAATTATATGGAAAATATGAATTCAAAAAAGTTTTAAAATTTGTCCCACGAATGGGGTGGATTGGGCCACCACATTTTTATTCTTATTTTATTTATCATTATAAAATTTTAATTACTTATTACTAATTTTAATTTAAAAAAAACAATTTCTATATTAAGTAAAAAATTAAAAATATAAAATTGAATTTATACATAAAAGAGGAATTTAAAAAAATGGCCCAATTCCACCCCACATATGGGTGGTCCGATTCACCTTCAAACTAGAGTCTAAATGATCCTTTATTTAAACTTTAATAAAAACTAATGATTATTAGAATCATATTATTTTTTAGTTTGTGCTTATGACCTACATATAGGCCTTGATTTGTCAGGGAAAAAAAAATCCAAAAAGTGTATTAGGGGAAGATGGGGGGACGAAGTTATACCTAAAGTGGCCAACGTCACCCCGCCCGACGCTATACCGGGATTATATATATATATTATATATTATATATATATATATATATATATATTATATATATATATATATATATATATATATTATAATATATATTATAATTATATATATAATATATATATTATATAATATATATTATATATAATATATATATAAATATATATACACACAGGTGTTTACGAAATAAGGGGACAAATTTGGTGAGGACATACT
>JABUQX010092331.1:30000-32500 GCA_015478945.1 Trachelipus rathkii | reverse complement strand
TTAATGCTGTCATAACAAATGACATTGCATGTTATAAGCAACTTCTATTCGAGAAGAAGAAGCACTCTATGAGACACACTTCTTTGTTTTCATTCTTCAATAGAACACCATCGCAACCTTCCACTGAAGCGTTTGGCCTGCCATCAACCTTAGATTCTACACCAACTACATCACTATCACCGTTTGCAAAGCGAAGGCGGTTGTTTTAAATTCAGATGATGAAGATTAGCCATCCATTGTACGGTCGGACGAAGATGTGGCATCCTCAAAATAAAAATATTTGTATTTAAAATTTTATATTTCTATTTCTTTTCAGTTGTAAATCATGTACTGTACGTACTAAATATATATTTAAAGGTAAACATTGTGTAAATTTTCCTTTCTATCATTGTTTTATAGTTAGTGTTATTGCACACTTAATATATATTAGTACATAGTACGTAGTTTTGCTTGCAGGCACTCGCGAGGTACAAAAAAACCCTTAATTCACTTACCGGCGTTTTTCACTTAATCCATGAGGGTCCATCCCACTACGCCGCGTTATTGCGAGGTACCATCGTATATGGAAGATATATAGATATTTATGTATTATATATATATATATATATATATATATATATATATATATATATATATATATATATATATATATATATATATATATATTTTATTTTATTGTTTTTTATATCTATCTATATCTATATATATACTATATATATATATATATATATATATATATATATATATATATATATATATATATATATATATATATATATATAAAGTATATAAATATCTATATATAGAGCGAGATATATATATATATATATATATATATATATATATATATATATATATATATATATACTATGTCCCCCGCCGGCTCGAGCTCCCCCCCAAAAAAAATAGCCTTTTTTTTTTTTTTTTTTTTTTTTTTAACATTTTCCGCACTAAAATGTTGCCAGGATTCCAACAATGTATTCCTTTTCCCTGTAGCTATTGTATTATTATTATTATTATTATTATTATTATTATTATTATTATTATTATTATTATTATTATTATTATTATTATTATTATTATTATATCGAACAAGCAGTAAAAGAAATCTAAAATGTATTAAATAAATGCAATGTAATATAAATTAATATGCGCTAAGCTCAAAAAACCTTAATATATGGTCTTTTCTTCGTGTACTAAATCTTTTCCTTTTCGCGAACCATAAGTGCTTGCGAGATTTAAAATATTTTCGCAAGATTTAAAATATTTTCTTCTGTTTTACAACAATATTATGATAGTAATACCAACCTTACAAAATTAGGGGTTGGCGAAACAACAAATATATATATATATATATAAGAAAAAAAAAAAAATATATATATATATATATATATATATATATATATATATATATATATATATATATATATATATATATATATATATATATATATATATATATATATATATATATATATTTATATATATATATATATATATATATATATATAAGCACATATAAACTAGTAAGGAGTCTTATATTACTAAAAGTGTTTCCTTTTAGCTTGGAAATCAAAGCATATAATGTTTTTCTTAAATCATTACAATCTCCATGCCCTTCCGCTTCTCTTAATTGACTTTTTTGACGAAGCTTCCGCCGTGAATGCTTAGTAAACAAAGCTCATTTAACCTTTCTTGTTGGAAACCATAGGACTCGTTTTAACACGTTACACGTCGTAAGGTACTAAACGACTTTTTCAATGTACAAATAGGTGGTGGAAGTAAGGAAGTACTTGACAGCTTGTGTAACTGCGCTAGGAAAAGTGAGTACAATTTTGCTTGTGAATGTGTTGTAAAATTCATTCTCAAATCTTATTTGTTTCTTATCTGATTCCTTCCAGAAATTAAACCAAGATTCTGCTTCACCAATTAGGTTGTCAATGTTATTTTCAGTTATAATGAGTTCAATTTTTTTAAAATATTTAGATTTGGTTAAAATTCTTATTCTAACTGGGTGCAAAATGCAAAGAAAGGTAGATGTTATATTGTGTTCCGAAAGTTTGATACTCAGAGATAAAATGAGAAAAGTACGGTATAAATAGTGAAACTCTGAAGCAAGTCTTCAGCAGAACTTTTGATGTCCCTGGATTCTGGGATTCTTTTGGATACTGTACATAGTATTGAAAAATCTTCACAAAAATTCTTAGATTTTTTAAAAATTCATTTAAAAGAGACTGCATTATTTTCACTTCTATCGGTTTTTAAAATATTTAAAAGTTTTTCTGTGTGCCAATGAACCTCATCTGTACGTATTAATGAAAAATCTTCACAAAAATTCTTAGATTTTTTAAAAATTCCTTTAAAAAGAGACTGCATTATTTTCACTTCTATCGGTTTTTAAAATATTTAAAAGTTTTTCTGTGTGCCAATGAACCTCATCTGTACGTATTAATGAAAAATCTTCACAAAAATTCTTAGATATTTTAAAATTCCTTTAAAA
>JABUQX010092331.1:20000-27500 GCA_015478945.1 Trachelipus rathkii | reverse complement strand
GCACTATGACGTATTACATTATGTTGCTCACCACATATACCCCCCTGCAGTGCCAAAGGCACGATAACCTAATCGAGGTAGCGCGCTGGCCATCGTATATGCCTACCTCTGCTCGATAGTCTAGTAGGAGCTTGGGATGGAGTCTGGACAGGATTCCCAGATTGAGAGCGGGTGATCGGGCGAGTCGGAACGTCTGCTTGAGTCGTAAGGGTAGCCCGAGGTGGAGCTGGAGGTGAAGAATCCTGAGCCGGAGTGGAGGGAGGCAAGGGTGACGATGACCGTGCGGGTGGAGTCTGAGCCGGACGTATTGGTGCTGTTGGCTGAGGAGAAGGAGGGGGAGGAGGATAAGGAAGAGAAGGAGGAGGAAGAGATGCAGGAGGAGAGATAGGAACGTTAAAAGAACGAGTTGAAGGGGGAGAAATGGAAACAAAAGGTAAAGCGTCAGGGTCGAGAACAGGAAGAGGATTCGCCTCGAAGAAAGCAGGCTTAAGGCGGTCGATTGAAACGACTTCTGTGCGTGTGGGACGCTGTATCGTGAAGAATTTCTCCTTCCTAAGTATCACTGGAAAAGGTCCATCGTACTTAGGTTGGAGAGCGGTGCGGTGGGAGTCATGTCGAACAAAGACATGAGTGCAGGAAGAAAGGTCCTTAGGGATATAGGAATGCACCTTGTGTGGACGAGAAGGAGTTGGTCTCCACGACGAAGCACAGCGCCTCAAGCGGGTAAGATAAGCAAGTGGGTCGGCTGTAGAAGGAGGAGAGGACTGTGAGAAGAAGTCACCGGAAGACGAAGAGGAGAACCATACACTAATTCAGCAGCCGAACAGTGCAGATCCTCTTTAACAGCGGAGCGAATGCCAAGCATTACAAACGGGAGAGCATCAGTCCAATTTTCCGGATTGGGCTGAGCTAGAAGAGAAGCCTTTAGCTGACGGTGGAAACGTTCAATAATGCCGTTCGCTTTTGGATTGAAAGAAGTCGTGTGAATCTTTCCTCTTCGAAACCAAGAAGACTGATTAAATCTCTCCATACAGAAGGATTCGAAAGGTCTAACTTGGTCCGATGTGACAGAAAGTGGCACGCCAAAGCGCGGAATCCAATGAGCTAAGAAAGCTTTAGCTATGGATTCCGCATTGGCAACAGAGAGAGGGATAGCTTCGGTCCAACGTGTGAACCGATCTATACACGTAAGAATGTATTTCTTACCGCGGGAGGGAGGAAGAGGTCCAACGATGTCGATGTGGACACGTTCAAAGCGAGCACCAGGGGGTAAGAAAGTGCCTAGCGGGGACTTGGTGTGACGGTGGACCTTAGAACGCTGGCAGGGAAGACAAGTGCGACACCAAGTTGCTACGTCGGCATTCATATCAGGCCACACAAAACGGGCAGCAACCAGTTTGCGTGAAGCCTCAATGCCTGGGTGGGAAAGCGAGTGAAGATTGAGGAAGACAGCCTTACGAAACGATGCAGGTACGAAAGGACGAGGAGAACCCTGAGACACGTCACACAGAAGTCTCTTCTCTATCCCAGGGAGTTGGAGCCACTCCAGCTTGAGAGAAGAGTTGTGGAAGTGCAGGATCCTCAGTAGTCTGGCACGTTGCCATAGCGTCGTAGTCGATGTTGGGTAAGGCTGAAATCACGTCGATTTCAATGCGGGAGAGAGCGTCAGCAGTGAAGTTGTCGACACCTGAAATATGTCTGACATCAGTGGTAAACTGTGAGACATACTCAAGGTGACGAGCTTCTCGAGGAGAGTGCCGTTCGTTTCTGGAGACCATAGCGAAGGTAAGTGGTTTGTGATCAGTGAGTATGTGGAACTCACGACCCTCCAGAAAGTAGCGGAAATGACGGACGGCGAGATACATCGCAAGTAACTCCCTCCCGAAAGCACTGTAGCGTGTCTCAGGAGGTTGCAACTTGAGAGAGGAAAAGGCAAGAGGAGACCACACTCCGTTTAGGTGCTGCTGAAGAACACCTCCGACTGCAAAATCAGAGGCTTCTACCTGAACTCTGGTCGGAGCTGAGTCCTGAGGGTGGACTAAGAGTGTGGCAGAAACGAGTGCTTCTTTGGAAGCTTCAAAAGCAGCAGTATCAGACCAGTCCACTTTCGTAGAGCTGCCTCGGTGATAAATTTATCACCGGCCTGGAATAAGAGGCATAGATCTAAAGTTCAACGTATTCAGATGGACAATCTTAGGGGTGTGTTTGTGTGAAAAGAATTGATAAAATGAGGAATGAACGTATTAGAGAGTTATGTGGTGTGAAGAAAGGGGTAAAGGGTAAATGAGAGAATAAATGAACGTACGTTGAGATGGTTTGGTCATGTGGAAAGGATGAATGACAGTCGGTTGGTTAAACGGATGTATAGTGGTGAGTGTGTTGGGAATCGACCGGCTGGGAGACAGAAGAGAAAATGGATTGAGTCAGTAAACGAATGTCTGAAGGAGAGAAATGTGAGTTTGGCAGATGCGAGAATAAAGGTGCATAAAAGGAGTGAATGGAGGGGTTTTGTGAGGGGGTATGGTTGTGGCTCACCTGGGCCAAGGGATGAACCCTACACTTGACGATATGCCATAGTGAGGGTCCGTCACGGTCCCGTGAAGCTCTAGGGTGGATTTTCTGACTACGACGAGTTCTCACTAATAGATATAGAGGGGGCGGTAAGGCTGGGCTTTCTTCTCTTGTGTCATATTCTTCTACTACTTCTTCCGATGCATGTCACGCACCTTACCCCCAGTCTTGGGGAAAAAGAAGGATAATAATAATAATAATAATAATAATAATAATAATAATAATAATAATAATAATAATAATAATAATAATAATAATAATAATAATAATAATAATAATAATAATAATAATAATAATAATAATAATAATAATAATAATAATAATAATAATAATAATAATAATAATAATAATAATAATAATATATATATATATATATATATATATATATATATATATATATATATATATATATATATATATATATATATATATATATATATATATATAGCAAAATAATTGTTATTATTACATACATACATACGTTGTTACATATACTATATACAGCATATATATATATTATATATATTATTATTATATATTATATTATTATATTATTATTACATATTATATATTATTATATATATATATTATATATATTATTATTATTACATAAATATATTATTATTATATATATATATATATATATACATATTTATATATGTTATATATAGTTATATATATATATATGTTATTATATATATATATATTATATATATATATATTATATATATATATATATTAGTATATATATATATACATATATATTATTATTATTATTATACATATATATATATATATATACATATTATATATTTCTCCCATTTTTTTTTGGAAAACCATTCTACACGAAAATTTCGCTAAATTAGGATTTTATGTTTTCTTTAGTTTTTATTTGATGTGTTTTTATAGTTTTGATATTTTTTATTTCAGTTAATAGACGCAAAAAAGTGATTTATTTTATGATGGACTTTTTAAGAATATAAATATGCGAAAAAAGTATTTAAAGGAAATGACAATTAAAAAATGAGTATGTTTAATTAAAGAGTAGTAAAAACGAGTTTAGTTAAAGAAGAGATTATATTCTAAGATTGTTGACTTTATGATTTTGTATTAAAAGGATAGTAAAGTTTAAGTCTTTTATATATATTTAGAAGAGGAGCGGTATTAGGGCCCTTCACCAATCTAATGACTTTGACATTATATAAAAGATTTAGTATAGACTTTAGTTTTAATAGCTGTAATAATTGTTTTTAATCGTCAAAAATAATTCAGAACTTATTTACAAAAAGTAAGTAGTTATTTCTTTGTTTCATATATTTGTATTTTTAAAAGGTATTACCAATTTTAAATCACTTTTTACGAGAATTTTCTACATTTACATTGAAGAAAATCACACCCTAGTTACGGATCATGGGAGGAAATAAGAAAGATAAAGAGGAGAAAACCCGCGAAACAGTAGAAAGAGGAGAAAATTGCCCCAAATTCAAAGGAGAAAAAGAAGAATATGCCGAATGGAAAGGAAAAGTAGAAGATTGGGTGTGGAGTATGAAAGACATAGTTAGATTTCCAGGGATCAACATTCGGAATGCTTTGTCTGGAGAACCATGGCAATTGGTGAAAGACATAAAAAGAGAGGATATCGCAACAGGTGAAGGATGGAAGGAAATTATCAAAATTTTAGACAAAAAATATGGCATAGATGAAAAAAGAACAAAGATCAGAAACATGAATGATCTCTTCAGAATTATGAGAGGAAAAGAAGAAAGCATGGTGGATTATGTAAGTAGATTTGATGCAACCTTGAGGAAAAGTATTGCATCAGGAATGAAGGAAATGGATGAGGAGCAAACTGGAGGTTTGTTATTTGTGAGGAGTAGGTTAGACGAACAAGATGAAAAAATCGTGATGAGTAGTCTAGATGGTGAAATGAAATACAAGAGAGTGAGTGAAGTATTGATAGATATTATGGGGAGATAGCGTTAAAGGAGTTCAAGGAAAAAATGACAGGATTTGGTTAAGTGAAGGTGAAAAGAAAAAGGATATAAAATGCTTTAATTGTAACAAAGAAGGACATATGAAGTATCAATGCCCTGAAAAAAAGGAAAAATTAATTTGTAAAAGTTGTCGCGGAGAAGGCCATGGTGAATCGGTCTGTAGATTCAAAGACAGGTTTTGTGGAACCTGTGGAAAAAAGGGTCATCTAAGATATCATTGTACAAGGTTCGGTGGAAAAAATGTGGAAGATAATAAGGGAGAAATAGTTCTATTAGGAGAACTTCATATCGACAACTATGAAAGAAATGAAAGGGACGTTTGGGGTATCATAGATACAGGATGCCCTAATACCGTTGTTGGCGAGTTGTGACTAGGGTATATAATGAGTTCAATGAGCGAGGAAGAATTAGAAGAAATGTACCGAACAGAAAAAAAGATATGCAAGAACTATTTTTTTGGTAATGAAAAATTTGAGAGTAAAAGCAAAATGAATATCCCAATCCTCCTTGGGGATAGAAAGGTTTATATAGAAACTGAGATTCTAGAAGGTAATATTCCTCTGCTTATTGGAACTAAAGTACTAGAAAAACTCAAGTCAAAAATTAATTTTAAAGAAATGATCTTAGAATGCAATGAACTTGTTGAAAGGAAAAAGATTCCTTTTGTGAAAGATGAGAAAGGTCATTTGAGAATAAAGTTGAGAACTAGACAAGAAGGAAAAAGTGTTTGGTTAAATATAAAGGAAGAGAGATGGTTAGAAGATGATCAGAAATGGGAGAAGAATTGTAGGAAACTTCACCTTCAATTTGGACATTGTAGTTTTGAGAAACTTAAAGAATTGATTAATCAGTATACCAAAAACAATCAAAATTTTGAGATAAATAAAAAGGAAAAATTTCAAATATTAAAAAATCTATGTGAAAATTGTGATATTTGTAAGAGATTTAAAAAAACTCCTAGTAAACCTGTAGTAGGTTTGCCTTTAGCTAAGAAGTTCAATGAACTCATAGCATTAGATATTGGTGAAATGGACGGCGATAAATTTCTTGTATTAATAGATTGGAATACGAGATTCTGTCAAGCAAAATGGATAAAAAGTAAAAGACCCGAAGAAATGATAGAAATTGTAATGGAAAGTTGGATAGGAATTTTCGGTCCACCAGAGAAAATAATAACTGATGGTGGAAGGGAATTCCAGAATAAGGAATTTACAGAATTTACAGATAGTTTTGGTATCGAACTTTTAAGCACTGCAGGTGAAAGTCCGTGGAGCAATGGCAAATGCGAGAGAATGGTAGGAATTCTGAAAGAAAGTCTAAGAAAAGTAAAAGAAGAAAAAACAGGAGGAAAGAAATGGGCTCTCTATTGGATAGTAAATGCTAGAAATGGGATAATTTCAACTGGTGGTTTTTCACCCAGACAGAAAGTGTTCGGAATATATAATACAACTATGAAAGAAGAAGAAGAGTACACTCTTGCTCAATTGGAAGAAAATTGGGAAGGAATCAAGTTAAATGAGACTATGAAAATTCAAGAAATAGTACAAAGTGTAGATTGTAAGAATAGGATAAAGAGAGCTTTAAAACACAATGTCAGACATCATAAACTTGAGGAGGCAGAATTAGGAGACAAAGTTTTCTATAAGAAGAGGAATGAAAACAGATGGAGAGGACCTGCAAAAGTGGCGGGGAGAGAAGGAAAAACCGTGTGGGTGAGACATGGAGGTAACATGAAAGAAATTAACAAAGTGCATATAACAAGAATACAAAAGAGAAATCATGAGGAAGATGAAGTAGATGAGAGTGAGGAGAACTCATCTAGTGAAGAAGAGGAAAATAGTAGTGAAGATAGTGAGGAGGAGGAGGAAGAGGAGGAGAATGACCAAGACAAAGTCTTAAATATATCAAAATTAAAGATAGGAGGAGAATATATGGTTAAACAGCCGGATGAAGAAAGGTGGAGAAGAATTAAAATTGTGAGTAGGGGAGGAAAAAAAGGAGGTAAATATAAATATTCTTATAATATTATAGGAGAAGACAATGAGGAAAAAGAATGGATAAACCTAAAAGATTATGATGTGAAAGAAAATACTAGTGGAAAGACAAAGCAAAATATAACCGAGAATGAGGAAGAAACAGCCATAATGGATGATGAAGAAATATATTTAGGAGAAATGGAAGACTGGAAAAATGGCGAAAGAGTAAAAAATGCCAAAAAAAAGGAACTTTTAAGCTGGAAGGAAAATGAAGTTTATGAAGAGGTAGATTTGAATAAAAACATGAGACCTGTGAGAACAAGATGGATAATAAGTCAAAAAGAAAAAGAAGGGGGGATATATTGTAAAGCCCGTCTAGTTGCTAAGGGATTCATGGAAAAAATCGACAAAGACAGTGTGGCTTGTGAATCTCCTACTTTATCACCTGAAGGTTTAAAAATTCTACTGACAATAATAAAAATGAATGATTGGAGAATAAATACTTTAGATGTTAAAACTGCATATCTTCAAGGAAAACACTTTAAAAGAGATGTGTATTTAGTACCACCAGAAGAAGCGAAGACGGAAAAAATTTGGAAACTATGGAAGGCAGTATATGGATTAAATGATGCTGCAAGAAGTTGGTATGACAGTATGAGTGAAATAATAAAAGAAACAGGAGGTGAGAAAAGTAAAGTAGAAAAAACAATTTTTTTCTGGAAGGAAAAAGGTAAACTGATAGGAATAATGGGAATTCATGTTGATGACATGATCTATGGAGGTGAAGAGAGTTTCCATGAAAAAATAATTGGAAAGATTAATCCAAAGATTAAAGGTTGGTAGTATAATGAGAGAAGATTTTCAATATGTAGGAATACACATAAGCGAAAAAAATGAAGACATTATAATGGATCAGAATAAATATATACAAGAGAAATTAGAGAAAATCGACATGGAAA
>JABUQX010092331.1:0-10000 GCA_015478945.1 Trachelipus rathkii | reverse complement strand
CCGATGCTCGTTACGCACCTTACTCCCATTCTGGGAAATAGAAAGGAAGATAAAGAAGAAGAAGAATATATATATTATTATATATTATTATATATATATTATATATATATATATATATTATTATATATATATAATATACTATATATATTATATATATATATATATATAATATATATAATATATAATATATATATAACGGTAATTATATATATATATATATATATATATAATATATATAATATTAATATTAATATATAATATATATATTATATATATATATGTATATATATATATATATATATATATATATATAATATATATATATATATATATATATATATATATATATATATATATATATATATATATATATATATAATATATATATATATATATATATATATATATAATAATCTATCTTCTTTTTCTTCATCTACCTTTTTTTGCCAAGATCTGGTAGTAGAGTAATTGCGTTACATGCATGCGGAAAAGAAAACCACGTAGAGAAGTAGGACAAAAGGTCGCAAAGAAAGCCCAGGAGAGCTGGGCGCGCTATAATTTTTGAGTTGCGCCTGCGCCTTATGCGCCAGACCTAAGTGCGCCTAGCGACCTATATTTTTGTCACAGGTCAATGCGCCTGCGCCTTTGCGCCTGCAACTTTTCGCCGCCGGTGCCTGTTCTCTAAATTTATTTGCAAAAGTAAACTTTAGTGCTATACTAAAAGCATGCTTTATGAGGACAAAAAAAACCTTTCTATTATTTTGGTAATCTAAAATACCGTAAACTAAATATCTGACACGTTCTCTTCTCCTCCATGTCCTTGTGTCCATGTTTTCCCCAAGAGGTCCACACGAACGCTGCAGATGTTGCAAATTTCAGAGCATAGTTTCCAATTTATAGAAAGTTAAGAACCACTGAACAGTTATATATATATATATATATATAATATAGTATATATAGTTATTATATATATATATATATATATATATATAATATAATATATATATATATTATAATATATTATATATGTATTATATATAATATATATATATAATATATATATATATATATATATAAGATATATATATATATATATATATATATATATATATATATATATATATATACCGTATATATATATATATATTTATATTATTATAATATTATTATATATATATATATATAATATATATATATATATTAATTATATATATATATATATATTATAATAATAATTATATATATATATAGATATATATATATATATCAGGGTTGGGTTCAAGTACATTTTTTCAAGTAAGAGTACAAGTAACAAGGTACTCTAGAATTGTTCAAGTACAAGTACAAGTTCAAGTACAATTTGTTCGAAGTACAAGTACAAGTACATTGTATCAAGTACAACAAGTACAAGTATTTTATGAAAACTTGCATATATATATTATCATCAATCATCACATCATCATCATTACCGTCATCATCCACCCATCTTCTCTCCCCAGATGCAGGTAAGGTGCATAATAAGCATCGAAACAGAAAAATAGTAAAAGAATATGAAGCAAGTAGGAAAGGAAAGCCCAGCCTTACCCCCCCCCCCCTTTATACTTAGTGAAACTCGTCGCCAGTCAAGAAAAATTCACCCTAGAGGCTTCACAGGACCGCGATGGACCCTCACTAATGACATTTCGTCAATCGTGGGTTCATTACTTGGCCAGGTGGGCTACAGCCATACCTCTTCACAAACCCCCGAAATTCACTCCTGTTATGCACCTTCTTTTTGCCTCTGCCAAACTCACATTTTTACTCCTCAGGCAATTCTTTTCTGACTTCAATCCACTTTTTCTGTTGGTCTCCCATCGTTGATCCCAACACACTCACACTATGCACCGTATTAACGCGACCGGGACTATCATCCATCCTTTCCACATGGGACCATACCATCTCACGTACTTTCCTTATTCTCTCATTTACCCAATTCTCCACACCAAACAGCTCTATAATACGTTCATTCCTCATTGTATCATTTCGTTTTCACACCTAACACGCCACTAAGATGTCCTCTGAACACATTGTAATTATATATATATATAATTATATATATATATAATAATATATTAATAATATATTATTATATATATATATATATATATATAAATATATATATAATATATATAATATATAATATATATATATATAATTATGCCCACTAATATACATTAACACGGGTTAACAACATTACCCTCATGTTAAGACTAGCTCACTCAAAACCTAAGTCATTTTCATCCACCAACGATTTAATTGCAACAACCACCTTCCTGCCATTCAAAACTTTCCTACAACACTCTGCATCATCCTTTTTTTATTCAACATATATAATAAATATTAAATTCAGACACTTTTTCCAGCTGCTCACCATCTAACATAATCACATCGAGGTCTGTTCCTCACGCACAACATAACCTTACTCTATCACTTTACTTTCAAACACTCCTTTACACCACCCTACCAAATCTCTTCTACCAGTTCCATCTCAAACTCTCTTTCAGACTTCGCGCCACAAAACCCAATCAAATCCTCATATAATAGGTATGGAACCCTCCACTCTACTTTCATTCTCCATCATTCTGAACACTATCCCTTTGCCACCCTACCTCCTAATTTTTTCCATAAAACCTATCCATTACATATTGGATCGCCAAGAAGAACAATAGCGACATCCCTGTCTCATTCAGCTATTAATATTAAACTAATCACTTCGACTATATTCTTCACACGCTTCCACTATGTCAGTACAAATAGTTTTGATTCCATTCAGAGCTTTACACCAACACCATATCACTAACCACCTGCCATAGGGAAGCTTCCCTATTAATCCACATTATACGCCGTCGTTGCGCAAATCCGCATAACCCCTAAATACAATTTATATCTTTTCCTCCCTCATTCCTCCCAACATTTGTTTCTAGGACAGATGTGCATCCCACACTCCTATACCACTTCTAAGTGCCAGCATTGGTTTTTCCCCAAATTGTTCTTCAGTCATTCGACGCACTCTTTCGACCAAAATACCAGTATATATCTTAACTCACAAAACTCAATAAACTAATTATCCTATAATACTAACAGGTTACCTTATCCGTCTTTACCCTGTATATAAAGGTACTAATATCTGCTCTCTACAATCCCTCGAAACTCTTACCCTCCCTAAAACGCTTTGTTATATTACAACTTCCAAATCCAATCAATCACCATCTCGCATATATATATATATATTATATATATACTATACTTATATATATATATTATATATATATATATATACTATATATATATATAATATATTATATATATATATATATATAATATAATATATATTAATACATATAATATATATATATATATATATTTATATATTATAATATATATTATATATATATATATATTATAATATATATATATAAATATATATATATATATATATATATATACATATATACTAAAGATATTATATATATATATTATATTATATATAATATATATATATATATTATATATATATTATATAATATATATATATATATATATATATAAATATATATAAATATATATATATATATATATAAATATTAAATTAAATATATATATATATATATATATATAATTATTATATTTTATATTATATTATAATATAATATATAATATATTAATATAATATTTGTAAATTTTTTCTATATAATATATATATATATATAATTATATATAATATATACTATATATTATATATATATATAATATATATATATATATATCATATATATATATATATATAATAATTATATATTATATATATAAATATATTATATATATATATATATATATATAATATAAAAATATATTTTTAGTGCGGTGAATCTGAAGAGCGTTTGAGAGGATTGGTAGAGAGATTTGGCAAGGTGTGCAAAAGGGGGGTTTGAAAGTAAACGTAGTTAAGAGTTAAGCATTTATGGTTATAAGAGGTGAGTGAGGCAGTCTCGGGGGAAGTTACTGCTAGATTAGTAAGCAGCTGAAACAAGTGACTCAGTTTAAATATATTAAGGATATATGTTGGATAAAAGGGAACGGATGATGCCTAGTGTAGTAGGAAAGTTGTGAATGGCAGAAGGTGGCTGGTGCAATTAAATCTGGTGGATGTAAAGAGACTAGGTCTTGAGTGCGCTAGGGTCTTACATGAGGGTTATGTTGTTACCTGTGTTAATTGCATAGTAGAGTGACTATGGTCTGGGCATAAGAGGTATAGATCTTAAAGTACAATGTGTTCAGATAGGATAATCTTATGGGCTTGGTAGGTGTGAGAAGAATTGATAAACTGAGGAATGACGTATTACAGAGTTGTATTTGGGTGAAAAAGGGATAAATTGAGAGAATAAATGAAAAGTTACGTTGAGAGGGTTTTGGTCATTGGAAAGGATCGAATAATTAGTCGGGTGGTTAAGCGGATTGTCATAGTGGGTTAGTGTAGTTGGGAATCGAACAGGTTGGGAACCGAAGGAAAAAGTGGACGGTGAGTCAGCCAAAAGAATGTCTGGAGGAGTTGAAATGTGAGTTTGGCAGGGGGAGAAGAAAGGTGCATAATAGGAGTGAATGCAGGTTTTGTGAGGGTTATGGTTGTGGCCCACCTGGGCCAAGGAGATGAACCCCACATTGGCCGAGATGCCATAGTGAGGTCCGTCGCGGTCCCGTGAAGCTTAAGGGTGGATTTTCTGACTGCGCCGAGTTTTCACTAATAGGTATAAGGAGGTAAGGCTGGGCTTTCTTTCGACTTGTGTCATATTCTTCTACTACTTTTCTGTTCCGGTGTATGTTACGCACCTTACCCCCAGTCTTGCGGAAAAAAAGGTGGTTGATGATGAATGATGATGATAATGATTATATATATATATATAATATTATAATATATATATATATATAATATATATATATATATTATACTAATTATATATATATATATATTATATATTATATATATATATATAACGACTACTTCTATATGCTAAATAATAATTTATTAGATACATATAATAAGAAATAATTATATCAATACGTAGTAAATTACCAATGCGAAAATAAAAAATATTGGGCAGATCAAAATGCCAAAAGTACTTGAAAGTACTAGCACAAGGACCAAGTACAAAAAGCTCAAGTACAAGTAAAGTACAAGTACACTGGGTTTTAAAACTGCAAGTACAAGTATTTCAAGTACAAGTCAAGTACTCCAAAAAATGTACTTAAGTCCAAGTACAAGTACAAGTAACTTGTACTTGAACCCAACCTGATTAGTTATTATATATATATATATATATATATATTATATTATATTATATATATAATATATAATATTATAATATATATATATATATATTATATATATATATATATATATAATATAATATTATATATATATTATTTATATATATATATATATATATATATATATATATAATATATTATATGAGGAGAGGTTCACGCATACTACGAACGATGAAATTACCTCCATTTTTAATGGTGCGGCGTCTTTCTTTTCGTTTCATATCCTTCAAACACTCATTCTCCAGGCAACAACATATTACTAACCACCATTTATCCACATATTATATACACATGATTAAAGTACACACCCCACTTCTAGATAACACTTTAACAGACATTCCTACTACTCATATCCTGTGTGCGGGGGGAGAAAAATTTCCCAATCGTGTCCTTGCGTTGTGTTAGAAGCGAACTAGGGACGGTGGCTAAGTTGAGTTGGACTGCCCACTACCACTATCTCTTTGCTAGAATGCTGATGGCATGCCTCGGAAGATGTCCGTGATGCCGTAAACGACCTTCTAAACTTTCGGCGAATTGTATGAAGGGATGGTAACATGGAGATTCAGAGAATAAATGTTGAGGAGAGAGGGGGAGAGGTGATGGATGTATTTAGAAGGGCAAATTTGATTTGTCGCTGCTGACTGAAACAAAGATTGAAAGGAAAAGGTGGGAAATTAAAGTGGTGTGATGTGGAAATGGGTGCGTGCTTGGGTGAAGAGAGAGGAGAGGGAGAGGAAGAGTATGCAATTTGATGAGTGAACTGTGGTACAAAGATATGGTAGAGTTTGTGATGTGTGAGTTCTTAGAATTCTAATGTTAATTTAGTTGAAGTCAGGTGTTGTGGTTGTAGTATGGTCATTGAGGAAACGTTGAGGAGTACGATTTTTTTTGGGATAATTTGAATGATGTTTAAAGATGGGGTGAGTAGTTGAGTTTCCAGATTGGTTAGTGTTGGGAGACCTGAGATGGTTGGATGGTGACAAAAAGGGATGTATAACAGGGTATTTGGGGTGCGAGAGAAATGAGATGGTAGGAAGGTGATTGATTCTGTGAAGAGAGAGGTATGTGTGTAAGTAATACTCTTTAAACACACAAGAGTATCATAAGTATACTAGAGTTGGTGTTGGTAGAGATGGTATCGAAGTGAAAAAGTATGATTGATTTTGTTGTTGGTGAAGAAGGAGAATGTTGAAGTATGTGTTGATGTTAAATCAGTGAGGGGTTTAGGAATGGATTATCGGATCATTATGTTGTTCTATGTAAAATAAGGTTAGTGGGGGGCTTGGATGGAGAGGAGGTGATACTAAGGGGTAATATTAAGAGTGAGAAGTTAGTGAAGCAAGAGAATAAGGATAAGTATGTAAGAGCGCTCCTATAAATCGGATTGATTGTGACAAAGTTGATATGAACAATCTGGGGGCAATGAAGGAAGTGTAGATGTGTTGTAGTGATTAAGGAAATTGTTGGTGGATGTGTAATAGGAAGTAAGATGTTAACAGAATGGTGGAATGGTAAGAGGTGATGAAGGGTTAAGGTAAAAAGAAGCGTGAGATTAAATGTCTAAAGCAAATGATGACAGTTTCAAAGAAAGATGCTTGGAATTATGTAAGGAGGAAAAAAAGGAATAAAAGATGCATACGTAGGAGGAAAACAGAGGTAAATGAACAGTTTGGAAAGGAGGATGAATGGGGATTCCAAGGGAATAGGAAGCTCTTTGGAGGAAGCGCGAAAAGTTAAGAATGAGAATAAGGGGAATTCTGCTTAGAATATGAATAGGATGGTGCTTTTGTAACTGATGGGATGTGAGGGGAGTGTGGAAGAACACTTCGAAAATCTGACAATATTAACAGTAATGGCATGAGGTGTTAGTGGAATGGTGTGGTTTGATGTGTGCAAGAAGGATATAGGTATTTTGGCTGGGGATTAGGTTTAGTTAAGGAGGGGTTTATGAATCTAGGATGCGACAGTTCAAACCATGGTATGTGAGTATAGATTAGATTATATTGAAATGATCTCAAGAGCGGAGGCGGTGTGATGTGGATTTGGAAGTTGTGTAATTAAGCGTTTTGGAGGGTATAGTTCCAAGGATTGGAGGAGAGCGGTAATAGTACCTTGATAAGGGTAAGGGAGAAAAAGGGGAACTGTAGAAATTATAGGGGACATAAGTTTATTGAGTATTGTAGGAAAGGTATATGCTGGTATTTTGTCGAAAGAGTGCGTCGAGTGACTGGGACTGATTGAGTGAACAGAACAAGGTGCGTTTAGAGTGGTAGAGGATGTGTGGATCAAATCTTTAAATTGAAACAAGATTGAGAAAATGAGGGAAAGAAGAATAAATTATATTTAGCTTTTATGGAATTTAAAAGGCGTAATGAATAGAGTTAATAAGGGAAGCTTTATGGCAAGTATTAGTGATATATGGTGTTGGAGTGGTTAGGCTTCTGAATGGGAATCAAAAGTATGTGACGATAGTGAAGCGTGTGTAACAAAATGGTGTCAATGTTGATTGGTTTAGGATTAATAGCGGAGTGAGACAGGGTTGTGTTATGTCTCTTGGTTTATTCAATGTGTATATGGATGGGGTTATGAAGAATTCGAGGTGGGGGATGGGCAGGAAATGGTGTTAGATGATGGAGAAATGGAGAGGAGTGGGGTCCTATTATATGCGGGTGATTTGGTTCTGTGTGGCGGAGTCTGAAGGAGTTAGAGGATGGTGGGGAGATTGGCAAGGGTATGGTAAAGGAGGGGTTGAAAGTTAAACGTAGATAAGAGTAAGGTTATGGTTGTGAGTAGAGGACAGTCCTCAGTGTGAAGTTATGTTAGATATAGCAGCTGGAGCAAGTGTCAGGTTTAAATATTTAGGTATGTGTTGGATGAGAAGGGAACGGATGATGCGAGGTCAAGTAGGGAAAGTTGTGAATGGCAGGAAGTGGCTGGTGCAATTAAATTCGTTGGTGAATGTAAAGGGACAAGTCTTGAGTGTGCTACTAGAGTCTTACATGGAGGGTATGTTGTTACCTGTGTTATTGTAATGTAGTGAGACTATGGTCGTGGAATAGAGTATAGATCTAAGTCAATGTGTTCAGGATGGACATTTAGGGGCATGCTAGTGTGAAGATTTGAATAAAGTGAGAATGAAACGTATTAGAGCAGTGGTGTGTGAAGAAGGGTAAATGAGAGAAGTTAATGAAAAGATGTTGGAGATGGTTTGGTCATGGTGGAAAGGAATGATGAAAGCGGTTGGTTAAGCGGATGTATGTGGAGAGCTGTGTGGAACCGACCGGGTGGGAGACCGAAGAGAAAGTGATTGAGTCGGTGAACGAATGTCTGAAGAAGAGAAATGTGAGTTTGAGAGGCGGATAAGGTGCATGATGGGAGAGAATGGCGGGGTTTGTATGGGGCATGTGTGGCCCACCTGGGCAGGAATGAACCCTTACATGACGAGTTTACCATAGTGAGGGTGCCGTCGCGGTCCGTATGATTGTCATAGGGTGTTTCCTGTCTGTGATTTGAGCTCTCACTAATTAATGTACAGAGGGGCGGATAGGCTGGGCTTTCTTTTCACGTTTGTCATGTTCTCTATCGCTTTTCTTTTCCGATGCTTTTACAGCACCTTCCAATCTTGGGGCGAAGAGGAAGGTGAAGAAAGAAAGAAAGAAGATTTATATATATATAATATATATTATATATATATATATATATATATATATATTTATATAATTATTATTATATATATATATATATATATATCTATATATATATATTTATTTATATTATATACCTATACTATACAAACTACTTAAAATTATATTAGATAAATCACATGAAACTATACTAAATACACATCAATACTATCACTATACGAATAACTATATAGTATCACCGAAGCACACTCTCAGCCAGACCAACACTTACCCACGCTAATAAATTTATACATACCTAAGATTACCGCAACGCGCCTATTAAATATCCATAGGGGGCAATAATATTCTATACGTAATAATAAATTATGTATCGCTGCTTTCATTTTTTCCTTGACGCAATCGTCCAAAGGCATACTAACAGTCACGTAGCCCTAACACTATTCACAGAACAGCCCACTGAACTCATTCAAACTATAGCCTTGTGGCGCCAGTCTGAATTAAGCAAGTCTTTTATTACGGTCAGGTTCTTTAATGGTTGGAACTTATACTGATACAGCTATGTGAATAAATTTTGTCATGGATGTTAAGACATTTATATATTTTAGAGAACTGAACAGGCAAGTCGATACATTAGGTTTGGTTACTTCATCATCATTTGGCGGGATGCAGTTCAAGATGATAACGTCATGTACTTACCATAAGTTATGTTGAACGCGAAACCATCCTTCCTCTAGAGCCAACTCTCGAATTATTTCTAATTACTACCTTCTTGAACCATTGGACCTACGAATTGTATTAACTGCACAAACGTACTGCCTGGTAAACCTTCAGCTAAATTCTTTGATGAGACTAACCACAACCGCTCAGCTGGACACTGTTTTTTGAGATGTTCAACCATTCCGTCTCAGATGTTTAAGGAGTTGATGGTGACGACGATTTGTGTTATACTAAAGATTAGAATAGAACTTTTCTTTTATTGTACCTCTCTTCTC
>JABUQX010092330.1:0-41037 GCA_015478945.1 Trachelipus rathkii | reverse complement strand
GAGAGAGATTTTGAGAGAGAGAGTTATCTAGAAGTTCGTTGTATGGCAATGCAGGCGGCCTGCATTGCTAAGATAACATGGCGCTATCGAGTTATTCTTCGTTGAATTTACACAAAGTCAGCTGTCTATCACACAAGCTAATTGAATTCATTAGTATCGTGGGTAGAATGACAGCGCGAGCAGAAGATCTTGAAGAAGCTGCTGGCATATCCATTTGTATGAGATTACAAGATTAAAGACACAAAAAACTTGAGAAATTCTTCAGAGTGGATTAATATATTCTTTGATTCATGTAGTAATATACTATGGTTGTGTGGCATCTCTTCGCTGCTCAAATTTTTAAATATGTTAACATATTAATAACTTAAAATAACAACCTACTGTTCAAACAGGTAGACGGGCATTTTAAGGAAGTATATGAGGGTACCTAAACACTAGGTGGGTGAGGTCCTCCACTAATGAATATATTTATTTCAGTGTGGTTGTGTTTATAAATTTAATAAACTATATTATATGAGAATGTGAAATCTTGCTACCGATACAGACTTGAGAGCATATGTTCATAATGTATGCGGATATTCTATATATCATATACAGTATTTATTTTCAGTAGGGTATATATAACCTACAAACCTTTGGGCAATTTAAAGACAACGTCTGGGTCGGTGAAATATAAATGGTACGAAACCTAGCTTGTTAAAATCCTATATTTCAATCCTTTGATGATAAGGTGGATAAAGTGAGTATCATTAAAGGAACGAATAGTAAATATATTAAGTATAAATATTTTGGGGATTCAGGCGAGTCCCGACGAGGGGGATAATCTACTATACCATTAAAACGTTTTCTACAAACAGGGAAAATCTTTTTCTGCTGGAGTATTTATAATATAAATAATGACAGCAATACTATCTTTTGATTATTTCTAGTTCGGAGAGGAGTGTTTTACGTGCGCGTGTGTTTTCATTATATTTCATTAAATAGAGTGAAAATAAAGAGGTGAGATTTTCCACGAGAGACGTAAGGATTGGCAAAATATTAGATAACTTAGATATTATATTACACATTCACGGGTAGTATAACTATAGAACGAGATAAGGAGGACCACGATTTCTCATATCTACGTGATGTGTGGAGGATTATTTATTTATTATATATTTATAAATATATTATATATATAAAATACGTATATATTATATATATATATATTATATATAATATATATATTATATATTATTTAAAATTCTGTATAACAATAACCACCTAAATAGAGAATATATAAACTTAGGAACACAATCCTCTAATATTATATTATCTAAACATATTTCTGTTTACCGCAAATTTAAAATCAATTAAAATTTATCAATAAAAAAATTATTTAATCGGTGCATTATTTGAAAACATAATCGCAAGAATAAGATCATGATCTGTCTGTGTTGCCACCCACTTTTCAGTAGAGCTTTGGAGTAGTTGGATCGCAATAAAAAGTTAATTCTTCATTTTCGTGAAAGAAAAAGAGAAGAAAGACACATTCAGTAACATGCTCTGGCAATTAAAACCTGTTCGATCGTGAGAGATGAGCAGCTTAATTGTTAATTATGAAGTTAAGTGAGATGATATAGTGCTATATCTTATGAAAGAGACCAACCGAGAGGGGCGTCACCTATAGTATCTTTTTTCGTAGTGTCTATTATGAGCCAATTAGCTAACCAACGCGGTTTAGTATTGCGCTAGGCAATACCCGAGGTCATATAGAAGTGGCGTATCCTATTTTTTCCAAAGGTTGCGCAGGGATTTATGCTATTCAAGCATTTATTGTATTAGGATGTAATATAATTAACGAAAGCAGCATTCTTATATAAAGCTCAGAAAATTAACACTTTGTTTGAACGGGGATCGTTTGGTGAGGCACAGGCCTCTCCATGTTATTTTTTCTTATATTATTGCTGTCTAAATGTGGTTATCACTGGAGGACAAGGTGGGAAGTACTGAACAGTTTTTGCGCAATCCAGTGAACACGTTTAGATTTCTAACCAACATATCAATATCTTTAAAAGTCACCATTTTTTGCATCATCAAGTCTATACACAGCTATGTAGACCTGCTTTCGGAATATAACACATAAAGAATTTTAATTGTAGAAACAAAAACTATTTAATACGATATAATACACAATTAGTGAATGACACCATTAAAAGTATTAACAGGATGTGACCTTGGTAAAGAGCACACAAATATATTCGATCGAGTGTATAGGAATTTGTCAATCTCTCCCCTCCCTCCAGACAGAACCTCTGAGGTTCCCACATAACGCAAAGCTCACAGCAGGAGCGTGCAGTATCTTATTCCTCTAGGGTATATACAAATCTCGGCTGTAACTCCGTTGTTTCGACTAATCGCTGTTGCAGTTAGTGCATTTTTTGGTGAGTCAATTGATACTTGACTAGACTTTTTATTATCAACATCGGCTAAGAATGATTTGATGCGGACTATGATATGTCTACATCCTGAATCCTGCGCGCACAGTTCCAATGTGATAACCCATAGAAGTAGCTAGTTTAAGCCATGGTCGGTAAGTGCCTCAGAACTTTTTTATATGAACGAATCATTCGTAAATAATCACCACCATAATTTCTAGAAATCGTAAAAAGTAGAACCTTTTGGAAAGTGAGTGAATCAATTCATCTCCCCTCATTGGAGGGGGAAATGAGGTTGGATGCTGTTTTGTTTAATACCTGAAAAGTGATTAAAAAAATGGGGGCTTTCTCGAGCGATAGACAAAATGCAATGCGGTAAATTCCTTGTATGACATTTCCGTTGCATTTTCGATATCGGTTTTAAATACAGATTGCATTCATTTGAGGAGCTGTATCAGGCAGTATTCCAATCCAAGATAAATACCTCCTCTAATGGTTTCATGTCTGAATAAACGGAGCTGCTATGAGAGTTTGCACAGAAAGGTCTCCTACAAACATATCGGCGCAATGCGTAAATAAAAACACAAGTTTTTTGTGTTTATTTCTTAGTGCTATTAATGTTTTTTCTAATGTGTATACGTTGAGTTTTTACTAACATTTAGGGGAGTGTTTGTATATATGGATCGAGAGGAGAGAGATGGACTTGTAAGACCCAAGTGGAAGAGGCAACCTAATCTAGTGAAAGCGAAACTCCACGAAGAAAGGGGACTTGTCGAGCTGTCGGAGTATAGAGAGGCGCAAGAGTGGGTCTTTATTACTTCTGCCAAGCCAGGGAGAAACGTCTTAAACCAAAGTAACTTGAAGAAAACTCTAGAGAGACACCATATGTGATGGGTGCGAATATTTAAAAGAAAGAGAGACGGGCATAATGTATGTACAGACGAGATATCGTCAAGTCCTACAGAACACGAATGAAGGAACAGAAAACATCAGAGATAGTAAGAGATTTCGACCCTATGGTTGTACAAGAGAGTAGGACACATATATGCCTCTTCTTCATCATTAGGCTCAAAATTCGTTCGCTCACTAGATTCTCCAAGATGATTGAGTGGTCTCCTCAGGGGGCTATAATGAATGGCCACCCGCTGGTCCAACGAGCTAAATATAAAGACCAGACAAGAGAAAAGAGAACAGAGGTGCGAGTAACTATTAGTCGCCCTATAAACCATGCAAAAGAAAATTCTATCACATCACACGATTATAATCGACACTACCGGCGACGAAAACATCCACACCTCTTCTTTGAATAATCACATAAATTCAATTTTCCAACTTAGACTTTATTATCACATATATTCTATTCGTTAACGGGTTAACATTATCCACATAGCCATATTTAATATTATTTCTATTATTATCAAAACATACAGTATATAAAAAAACTTTATATTCTATTTCAAATAATTTTTTTTATTTTTTATATTTATATTTTTTTTTTTTTTATTTATAACCTCCATTCACTATATTTTATAGATCTACTTCATCTACTATTTAGTGACCACTCAGTTTAAGTTTAAGAGGTAATACGATGTCACTATTACCTCTTCTTTAGTATAAAGCAATATTAAACTATTAAAGCATTGCGAAATAATACGTACCACATCAAAGGATTTGGACTTAATATTATTTACGAGATAATGTTATTATAAAAAACAAAGTTAAAATATATTTGACCACAGTAAATAAAAGAGGCTTTACTGAATCTCTTCCTCTTCTGAAACTCTCCCTGCCTCTATCAATTTTTATCTTATCATAATAAATGAGTAGGGCACTTAAACTATCATTTATAGAGAAGCTTTTAAGAATAGCATCTTTCAAGGCTCGCATGCGTATCATTAACGTCAATCCTCGATAAATTTCATCGCTCTAGTTCGTAAGATAACTGCGCGAGTTGTCGGGCATAGCTATTCAGACAAACAATCGGAGAACGCTGAGGCTAACACACGTAACTATAAATAATATTTTTGGGTATAGGGTATGAGATATTATATCACCGGCCAATGAGGATATCAATATAATTTACCTGTATTGAAACGAACTTACCATAGAGAGTCCATATCTAGATGGTCTCCAAACTTGATGTGAATATCAATAAGCTATAGATCAAAAATGCTCAAGCATTACACATATCATCTCAGACAATGAATAAAATAGTATTTTCAAACTATTCTTAGACGCACTCAGTTACCGAAAGTAAGTAAAGGTATATTACTATCCCGACAGTAGTATACATAGTAATTTATCTGGGAATTCTGTAAGCTCTATATATAACTTATATATATTTATAATATAGTAACTAGCAATATACCAGCGAGCGGTTAAATAATGTGCTATAGTATAGGCAACCATATACTATTAGTTGAATCTGCTCAGGAATTCGAAAAATCGTTTAATTATTCATATTGTATCAGGAGGTGAATGGGCGAGCATTATTGAGCAGTTTATTGAGATAAGTTCAGTTCAGTAGTACATACAATATTATATATATATATATATATCTATAATAAGTTAGTAATATTATTAATTAGAGAATTTATTACCTATTGGGCCGTGAGGTAGTAGATATTACCCTCCCACATAAATAATGAGAGATTACGTTAATTTCAGACCGAATTGTTATCACTAATCATACTACAATATAACACCTAGTTTTACCGAAACATGTAATTACTGTGAGGGTACATATAATATATATATGTATAGATAACCTTATTAAATATATATATATAATATTAATATATATATATATATTATATATATATATATATATATATATATATAATAATATATATAATATATATATTATAAATTAATATATTATATATTATATTAATATATATATATTAATTATATAATAAACAATAAATAATGTATATAGTTATATTTAAATAAATATATTATTTATCACTTAAGATATATTTAAAATAGAATTTGCATATATAAAGAAAGATAAAATTCATAATTGAGGAATAACAGTTTCAAAGCCAGATAAATATGTCAAACATGCTATATTATTTACTACACTTAACATAAGATAGGCTATATTATAAAAGAATAAAATCACTATAGATACCAATTAGCAATTAGCAATTATAAACTTATAAATAAAGATATTTTTACTTATAAAAAAATTATATTTATTCATACATTATAGTGTTAAAATAGTTGTACAAAATAGAGAAAGAAATAGCGAGATATATAATAGCAAGAGTATGCTCATAAATTTAATTTTGTGTTATAATATTTATAATGATAAACATACAGTGAGAATCAAATAAGGACAACGCTCACATAATCAATATATAGGACACGCTCTGAATAAATTAAAGAATAGATGATTACTTTAACAACACGGAGGAACTCAATCACTGTCACAAAGTACTTCTTAAGAATAAATATAGGTAAAATTCACATTTCAAATGTGAGGCAGTGTTTATTTTTATATTATGATGTGTTTTGTTCTAAATATATACGCGTAATATTGTATATAATTATTCATTTAAATAATTAATAGTATAAAAATCATTTACAGAGTAACTATAAATATAATATATATTCAGATATATATTAAATTTGTATTTGTGGTGAAACCTGTAGTATTTAATATATATATATATATTAATTATATATATAGTTACTATATATATATTATAAGATATAATATTATATATAATATATATTTTTATTTTGTTTTATTTTAATTTATTAAATCTAACGACAGAATCGGAGGAAATAATATTATAGGTTATCATGTATTATGTTTATTTACCCGACCTAAGTATGGAGCCATAACAAATAGTAGTGAAGAGGTGACAGTGAATGTGGCTCACCAGAGTAAGCCCACCAAGCATCAAAAGTTATTTTTGTCGCAATATATTCCAGCCATCGTGGGCCTGGCTAGGCTCTGGACTCACTGACATACTGTAGTGCGTGAGGCGAATAGGAATGTAGGTGTGAATCTGAAGTGTGATAAGTTAAGATATGGTCTTGTGAAGAACCGTCTTACCTCGTATTGTCTCAATTAGGGATGAGGGTAAAGGTGAGGGTTAGATTGGGAAGATATTAGATGAGTTAAGAATCGAGATCGTATTCGACGGAGTATAAACTAGCAAATGGAGGAAATTTATCATCTTTGAATATCGGCCACAGTGGACATGCACATGGCGAATAGTTCTATTCAGTGGCGGCTAGCAGCTCTGGCGCATGCCTAGTCGACCAGACGAAACATCAAGAACAATCAATCCCCTCCACGATATTGCACCGAAGGACTCCAACTCACGAGCGACGGAAGCGATCGACAATACGCACGCGCACCTGCGCGCACTGGGAAGAAGACGTGCGTATAAGTAGCCAGCAGACTGTAGCTCGTTCCGGTTAGATAAGTCCAAGTAGTGGTAGAGCACACTATTAAGGTCACTTAGAGTAAAGGCTTCGTAATCAATCACTCTAGTACCTTTACTAGTGTCACAGTTATGGTCGCACCCTCAGTGAAGAAGCACAGGCGGTCACACAGATGTACCGAACAGAGTATGTATAATACGTCCCAGTTAGAAGAAAACTTATGATTATGATGGTTTAGCTTGAGCTGATATGTTCGTTATATGTGACCTACTACCATTGGCATCATGTCAGTATACTCACTATTTGAGGTCATAATATTTGATAAGGGAGAGTATAGAAAAGTTATGTCTAGAGAACGCACCTATATTCAATATGAGGGATATATATATTAGATTAGTTGAATGAGTTATAAGATCTATATTGTGACGTATAAAAGAGTGTGCTGATATATCTTCTCACTGAGAGGCTTTAGCTTATGAAAGAGTTACTATGCTAGTAGAGGGCTAGCAGTACCTCCCTGTCCCAGACGCCTACCAATATATATATATATATTATATATATATATTATTTATTAATATACTATCTATATATATATTATTATATAAACGAGCATTCTATTATTGAGTAAAGTGAGCTCAATATTTTATTTAACATATTAGTTTGTTATAATAAGGTTGAAAGATTATTTCCCTCTGAATAGATTTTATGGAAAACATTATATAATATAATAAATATAAATACATATCTATATATATATAATTAATATATATATATATGATATAATAGTATATATAATCATATATATCATATATATATATATATATATTATAATAATTATATTTATATATATCTAATATATTCTATAATCTATATATATATGATTATATATATTAATATATTATATATATATAGCCTAAATATTAATAATATATATTAATATATAATTATATAATATTAATATATATTAATATTATAATAATATATAATAATATAATATATAATATTATATATATTAATATATATTATATATTAATATAATATATTATAATAATATATTACTATATATATATATATATATATATATAATATATATATATTATAATATGAGTATTTAATTTACTTTAGGTTACATAGATTTAAAATAATTATAGGTATTATATCCATTTAAGACGTTTTTTTATATATTATATATTAAGGTGTAAGCTCTTCTTCTGTAAGATGATGAAGAATAGTGTATTTATTGAATGAATTTAATTCCTTTGCATGGCGTTAAAAGACATTCATCCATTATGTTTACTTCCGCAGAAAAATTATATTGTATATTATATATAACTAGTCGAATGTAGTTAGAATATTTCACAGTATATGCTATAATTAGAAATGTGCCATGTTACATATATGCGCAGTTAAGCTCATGAGTATATATATAAACAGTTTGGTGATAGTTAGTAGCCCAATATCTATAATAACAGCTGAGTAGCGTACGCTAAATAATAGTTTGTCAATTAGTTAGCCTGTTTTTACCCACGGAAGCTCACTTCTATTAATTAATATTATTATTCTAGGATGCCTACAATAGCTAAGAGCATAGAATGTATTGATAGCTCATCGCTGATAATAATACGTCTAGAGTATTTTACTCAGGTAATTTATTAAATAATATGGATATTAATTATATATAGAAATGAGATATAATTATTAAAGAAATATATTATACTCATTAAGAAATGGTGATGAGATATTTAGGATGTAAAATGTCTACGCACTATATATTTTACAATACAATTAAGAACCACTCTAATATTGCGATGCGGATATCACTATTCTTAATTAGTGATTTAAATAGAATAATACTTATCTACATAACATATAATCATCATTTATTTTTAATATAAATACATAATATCTATTATAAATCACAAAGAGAGAACATAAGAAAAAGCTTCTTGAGAATGGCTCAATTATGCTTAATTGTAAAATAATATTTAGTTGTTATAGCCTAAGGTTTGAAAAGATAATTAACAGCCAAATTCACGAATCTTTCGACATTTTTGAGGTCACACACGTGAGGGTTCATTAGTTTATGATAGTATATACTCTAGTCTAGAGTATTCTGAGTATATCATTAGCTGTGCTGTGTTTCGTAACCATGTCCTGACGTAATGCTCTGGATTCCATGTCCGGATATTTGGGCCATTCAACTTGATAAACATTAGGGCTGATACGTGCTCGATGGTCAGTCTTGTTCTAGTTGGCGATATTATTATATTCATATGACTAAAACCCCGTTCTTATTCTGATGAACTGCAAGGAATGAGCTTGGAGCATTTCATCAGTGGGTTTAAATCCTTTGGAATGACGTGCTGTTTCTAGAATAATCTCTGAAGCTGTTTTTTAAAATTTTGTTTAATTCTAATCTGAATCTTGCACAGAGCTTTTCGATTTCTTTCACAGTATCCACTGATTGTTGGAGCCAGCTTTGCTTTCAAGCACTTGCCAATTCTGAAATGAAGTGAAATAATATTCTTTTTCGTGTATTGTCGGTCCCTGTAAGATGTGATATTTATTAGTATATGCTGAGTGAGCTTCATAGTGGTAATATAATAAGCTTATAATTAATAGTAGTTTATATTATAATAGACACGATAGCACTGCTGTATTATAAATAGCATATTTATTTTGAGGCATATTACTTATATTTATAAGGGTAGATACTACCAGCCACTAATAAAGTATTAACCTCGATATTGCATGATCACTTTAGTACCTCACATAAGGCATTTTTAGTGCCTAGGTTATCTTTAAGGCACTCGAAAAAGCAATTGAGACTTTATATGATATTGTCTGCAAATTATACTAACAGTCGTTTGCCTGTTTTGGAAGACATTACTGATAATACCTATTAATATACTAGACACAAATTATATATATATACTCTGGCTATATGTTCATCACATATTAGCTACAAAATCGATCACTAAGATAATTGAGTTATGCAGGACGTTTAATCAATTAACTACTGATAACGATCTGACTACGTTACAGTTTGATTAAGTTCATGAGTATTCTTGGTCTTATCTATTGGCCTTCTTTAATAATACAGGAGCCTATTACTCTTTTTAAAAAGGAACTGCATAACTCACTACATTTCTCGTACCAAAATACGACCATTTTGTATTTAGTATATATACTGCATAAAATCAAGCTCACAAGAGCACACTCGATAGTTCTTTTATGGTTTTTAGGTGAAATTTATGCTAATAAAAGAGTGTATAGCTTTTCTACATAAATATAATATTGAAAAGATTGAGTTAACAGCCTCCCACATACTATATTAAAATTAAGTATCATCTATACCTAAGCTAACACTATCCTATATAGGTTATCATATACAAGTGCTAAGGAACAATGTATGGAAATTGTTGTAATAGCTTTTCTACGACGGAATGCGTTCGTTCCTATTTTATCAATTCATTTTTATATATTACCCAACAACATATCAGCAATAAATTATGGCTATTTTTTATTTACATAGAGACTAGAGAAAATAACTAACACCAGCTTGATTGAAAACGTCTTTTTCACCGCGTATCTGCAGGGTAACAGTGACTTACTATCACTCAAATATATACTAATAGATTAAATAATTATTTATAATACTTCTTACATATAATATCTATCTCTATTTAGTTTTATTTAGGATAATAAATAATACTTAATTGAGAGTGAAGATGCGGACGTACTTTTGAGTGTATCTCGCTTTAGATAGTTTATATTTATTTATTAATTTATTAGTTATATATTAATTTTGTTAATAATTATATCCTATATTATGTGATATTACTTATGTATTTGATCAAACGTGTAAGTAAATAAAAATATTTATTCCTTCTTAAATACTTATTATCTCTTTGTAATAATATACACTTTATTAGATATTCAGTGAAGTTTTTAGCAACGTGATAGTTATTTATAAAGTAAATATCAAAGTTACTAGTATTATTCTTTTTATTTTTTCTTTCTGTTCTGTTAATTATTATTATTTTGGTTGCGAAATTATATTAGTAGGTATGTTAGAACTAAACTAAATTTATTCTTCCTTAGAATAGAGCCTGATTAGTACATTGAAATATATATTGAATACAAATCATGTTATTTATATGAAGAATGAAGTAAAAAATTGGAAAATACTTAACTTAGGTTTAGCGTTTGATCAATTTTATCTTATTTTCATACTTCATGCAGTATATTTTCCTTTGTTTTTGGCTTTTGTTCTATGTTTGTGATTATGTGCGTTGAGTGTATGTGTGATGTGTGTGTTGGGTGTGTGTGTGTGTGTGTGTATGTGTATTATGTGTTAGGTGTGATCAGAAGAGCAGTGTCCGGTGTGTGTGTGTGTATAGTGTGTGTGTGTGTGTGTTATGTGTGTGTTGAGTGTGTGTGTATGTGTGTGTGTGTGTTTGTGTGGTATGTTAGAGTGAGTAGTGTTTAGTGTGTGTGTGTGAGGTGATGTACGAATAAGTGAGTGTTGCGCATATTGAATGTTACGTGTAGGAGTAGTGAAGTTGAGAGTTTGCAAATACATAAGGAGCTTAACTAATTGTATGTCATACTTACTATGACACACTCTGTTCTATTATAATATATTCTTACTATTATATTCATTATATTCATTTATTATATTGTTCGATGAAATAGATTTTTAATGCATCCCTACCTTTTATATTGCATGTTTAAGTTCCTCCAACAAACATGATAATTTCTGCATACTATAAACACATGATTGAATTAAGTATCTCTAATATATATCCATAATCAGATTAGCATACACACTCATGAGTCATTGAGAATTACAGATATGGCTATATAAGAAATTTACATTACCTCTCATAACTCGTATTAAACCGTATCTAATACTATATAACTTATTTCAATCATAATCCGCTATAAAAGTTATAGGAGATAAGTATGCATATGTTATAACATTAACATCTCACTATGTAAACACGATCTGTGAATCTCTGAGTAAATCACACTAATTATCTGAATAGTTCTGTGGCTTTTATATAAATATCTTTCTCCGTCTCATACTACAATAAATACTTTATCTTCTGCTACTTGATTCTCTATAACAGTAATAATCAATTTTCAACTACTTTTTTGAGATAATTAAAAGTGAAGTGGAGGAGTACTATGTTAATAATAGGTATTACTACTATATCTTCTCTAATTACAAAATATACTAGTATGAGGTTCTATTACTTGAGTAGAAAAGAGTTTTAATTATTAATGGTACAACATTCGATAAAAAACAATTGAGGTTGCCAATGACTGACACTGTGTTGAGGATTATTTATTCCTGCTCCTTGATAACATAAATGTCGGTCTAGTGTATTTTAGGTCGAGAGAAGTAGTGTAGGACCACTGAGATTAACTTAGTTCATAGATATTTAATCTATCATTTCTTAAACATAATACTTGGTACATATAATTTAAAGTTAATAATCTATAAACTTACAATCAAATCACGAGATTCGAGAGAGGTATACGTTCTATACTCTATATTTTTCTTATGTGAGAACTCTCTAACTAACGGGACTATATATACTTACCTTCTAACTCTGAAATACCTTCTCAAGTTCGTCTACTAAATACACAAATCGTACTATTACTAGCTCCCTACATTCGAATACTTTCTACTCATCAACCTTATATAAATCTATTGAATTTAATACGTTCGTGCTAACCTAGTCTGAATCTCTAGTCGCACGAACAGAGTCGTAATCTTTTGTGTGAGTGATAGTTGGATCTTCAGAGGTTGAGACCTGATTGGGGATCTTTTTTAGTCTCTTGTCTATTAAACTAATCTTTATATATGAATTTGATTATCGATTTCTTGTTGCTTCTCATCTGTGGATTATAATTCATTCTGACTTTGCCTCGCGAAAAGTGAGTGGAGCTGTAATCGTTGATGGATGAGCAGGTTCGTTCCTTCTGTACAAAAACCACTTTATGTCTTAGAGTTCTCTCGCTTTACTTCTGCCAACTGTATCTCATTTTTATTCTTATGTTAGCCATTTTCAGTATGTATTAGATATGATTTCAATATACGTGCGTGAGGTAATATAATTTATACGTGTATTTCATATACTTCTCTGAAAGATCTTAAAAATTTTTTCATTATAATACATAATTACAGAAAAAAGAGAGTTAGTCAGAGGTCATACTCTTTCTCAGTACGAGTAGCCAAGAGCTCGACGACAATTAACATCTAACACAGACCTTATAAGCGTGTCAGCGAAGCCTGTCGTTACACTCTAACTCGAATAACTATACTCGTTTATCTGTGCCTCTTTCTATTATACTATTTTACTCTCCATAGAGTAGATTCATAGTTATAAAAGGACAGATATTTACGATGATGGAAATACAACATTAATAAAATATCTGTATTGCTAAGTACTCACTACAACTCTCCAATGACAAAGTATAGCCAATCTCTTCGGCCTATTACCTATCTTTCGCACCCTCTAACACTTCAACCCTTAGGAACGTATATCTGGCAATTACTCACTCACTTACTTCCTCTATCCTTCTCTATTCTCAGGTGTCCTATGTCACTTATTAGCTAGTGATAGATTTACATTTATGATCCGGTATATAGTGAATGGGATACTGTATAATCTATGAACGTATAAGGAAGGCGGGTGCATTCGCTCCCCGAGTCTTGAGGGAGTTGTGCACTTCACTACGTTATACTTGAGCCCCCCTCCTATCTCGATTATCTCAACACTAATATTCTCTTTCTGTATACACATCAAAAGTATCTTTTAAAAGTCTTTACTGATCACTCACTATACTAGTAGTATTGGAAGCGAGACGAGACACTCAGAGTGCCAACCAAGCCTATTCGAAAAAAGAAGCCGCTCTGATCCTTCTAAGCTATCGCCCTATAGGCTCAACGCTGTATTCTACTCTAAGGATCTTTGAAACATTCTCAACTCTCATTTCTAGACCATCAGGATCTCATTCCCTTCTTCCGATCGCCAGTACGGCTTCGGCGCTCACTCAGATGGTCTTAAGCGCATAGAGCAGATAACTCACAAACTAAGTCTCCAGATCTAACAGAATATAGGGCAATTTTCACCCTCCCAGGAATATATTCGTTGGTACTTAGGCAAGTTGCGTGCACGCGTCACTTAGAACTAATACTTTTACCCCAATAGCAATTATTGAATCCAGGGTATTATGGCTAATACTGCGTTACACATGAGTCATCTCACAGCTCTCACTCATCTTTATAGGATTCCTCCTTCTCTTATTATACTTATGTCATGACTTTCTTATTCTATCGATCATCTAATATTATCGGCTATCATCATGTATGTTATGCTGGGAGCACTTCTTCTTCCTTTTCTGTATCTAAAATAAGTGTGATTCCATTACAGGGTTCTGTCTACTTCACTATCCATACTTCTTATCTCACCTTCTGCTTTATTAATGATCATTATACTCGTTATGTCACACACATCTAACTCTAATCCACCATGCATAAATGACTGATGAACTTTCACTAACCCTATTCATTCTTTATCAACTTCAATTATTCAATTCTGCTCCTTCTTTTACTTCTAGAATTGCCTATTCTCATGAGTCTAATTATAATCTATTATCTCTACTTTTGTATTCACATTTAATATATGGTATATAGAATTAGCCAGAAATTATGTGTTGCAAACGTATTGTGATAATACATTAAAATTATCTTTAAAAAAACACCACTTAATCCTTCTCTTAATATCTATACCTCACTAAGACATATATATATAACCTTCTAACTTATCACTATTCTACTTTGAGGATATTCTCTCTCTCTCTATGTTTTATAAAATATATAATACATACTTATGCTTCATTAGATACAATAAACAAAAAATGTTTGAAACCTCACATCAAAATGGTTACTTGGCGGCCTCAATAAGAAACGGGAGTCTGATATAATATATATTATTTAAAGAAAATACAGGTATTTTTATTGCTATTATTACTATATAAAGATGATATTGACGTACTAGTATACCAGTATATATTATTGCGTAACTGTCACATCTTCTCAAATTGACATTCACGTTATATTATGAGGTATATGTTGTGTGTTTCCCTAGAATATATAGGTATTACTATACTACTAATATATATATATCTAAATCTGTTGTAGGGGGGCTCAGGTTTCACGAGTACCTGATGACTTATTTTGTATAATAGTAGGTCGATGTTATACATAAGAGCAATAGTATGATAAAGACATATATATAAATTATGTATCTTTTTGTATAAATCTAATATACTTATATAGTTACCGCATATATACATTATATTCCATTATAGTATTATATATCTAACTTGACTATCCTCACTACAATAGTATATACCTCTATCTTTATGCGGTCACGATATTATTTAGGTGACTGCTATATTATTACTTATTCTATTATAGTAAGTAGGTATATACATATCTATATATAAAATTTTATGATTATATACTCATAGTTTAGTACCATAATAAAAATGTATTTTTACCAGAGGTATATCGAAGAGGTATCATAGCTATGGCTCACTTGCTTCAAAGCAGAAATTGAATTAGCACTGGCTTGGGTATGAAGCAGTTTTTATTATCAATGAATTAGTCTTTTCACTACTATTAACCAATAAATAGCTAATGAAAATAAATAAGTACAATTGAGTCCACATACCGACCACGACTATACTGTGACGATAGACTTAATAGACACTTAACAAACAATCATCTCTAAACTGACCACTCCCAATACTTGAAGATTAACACTTACATTCCTTTTGTTAGCCGTCGTCTCGATGTCTCAACACTTTCGTGTGTAGCGAGAGTTATAAATTACGACATAATAGTCCCCACGGTTCACGCCTATATAGATACAGCGGCTGTCATACATATGACTAAAAAGCCCTTTCAGAGTAGTGAGTTTATATAACGCTATATACTAAGTGAGTAGGTGCATTAATAGAGATGTTATACGGATATATATATACAATTGAGTTATATTGCTATAACTATAGTTGATAAAAGTTTATATGATACAATATACTATTATAAAGCAAACACTTATATGATCAAAAAAATATACGCGGTAGTACTCACTAAAGTATTTGAATATACTATTACAAATGATACGCTCATACTATATAGTACTGATATAATCTATGATAGTTAGGCTATATTAATAATAATAGATGAGATTAATATATAAGAGTATAGTATATAGGATATCATAGAAAATATATATTATTACTATAATAATATATAAATAGTATATAATAATTTTATAACAAATAGATAATAAATAGTGTATATCAATATATATATATATATATATAATATTATATTATATATATATATATATATAAAGTAATATATATACTATATATATAGAAATAACTATACTTATATACCTAAATATACTATATTATAACTAGTACTCTGAGTATAAATAGAATATTTATATATTATATAATAGTGAAATATAGAGGTACTAAGGTGCCATCTATTTTCTACTCTATACTCGCCAAGTCATAACAGGTAAAGTATGCTGTTCTGTATGGTATAATATCTATACTATCTATATTTACTCATAGGAAAGTATTAAAGGAGCGCACCGAGGCAGCGATTTCAATCATTTATAATTATCAATATTACCTGGTATATAAAGATACCCACTTATTCGAATACTCCCAAATATATACGTATAATCTAGAACTATCACGGCTACAATTCTTAATGTGTCGCGGTATTACATTAATTGCCGTTACGAGACTCTCACTCCACTATATTGAGAGCTAGCTATATAAGTATGTATGAGTATATACTATAGTATCTTTATAATAAAGGAGAGTCTGATCATCACAGCGATAGTTTTGAAAGCCCATTTGCAGTGAGATAGCTATAAGCTTGCGCTAAACCCGAGTACCTTGTATAGGTACGCTTTGGAACTACGTGAGAGAGTGTAGTGAGTAGATGAACTTAGTAAAAAAAAGAAGAAAAAAAAATTAGCCTAATAATATGGAGTGTTTCGAAACTGTGCCAGACTATTATATATATCGTTGAGACAGACGCATAGGTTATACGATTACTATGTGATTCAGATTAGTATGTTAAGTACGGACATTATATATAATTGATTACTAGGTACAGTGTATTTATATATTATTATGATCTCATATACCATGTGATACTTAAGTGACAGTACTTAATTATTACAAGAGTCACTAAATATAAAAAATTATACAAATATTATATATAACTTATATATATTATTAGTTTTTTAAATAAAAAGATAGGAGAGCAGAGAGAGAGAGAGAGAGAGATGAGAGAGAGAGAGACGACGAGAGAGAGAGAAGAGAGAGAGAGAGAGAGAGAGAAGAGAGATCGCGAGAGTGAGAGAGAGAGGTATTCAAAATTTCTCTCTTTTTTCAACTTTCTTAGCGAAGATTTCGCCTCTGAAGCGAACACACGAGTTTTCGTTTTCCGTAGATTCTCGTCATTTTTGCTTACTGCTGCAGATCGTATCACGCTAAGTCGTAATGTCGAGGATCGGGTTCTCTCGCTATATGGAATAATTTATCGAGAAATCCCTTCTACAACATCAATATATCAAGAAAGAAATCTCACGAAAGGGGGTTGTAGGAGGTAAAATTGGGTCCTTATATAAGAGATAATTAATGCAACCTAGAGAGCTATCTGAAGCAATTTCAAAGTAAATTTAGACTTATTATAAATTGCTATTGCTAAAGTTAGTGGTTTATTTTCTTTAAATTTAATTTTATTAAATTAGTCTCTTTTTTTTCATAAAAATTAAAATAGTTAATTTTTATCAAAAAGACTCATAAATAGGGTGGGTAGGTAGCTCCTACCCTACCGGACCCTAATTGTTTTAACCTCATGAAATATATAATATAATTATATATTATATATATATTATATTATATTATAATATTAGTATATATTAATTATATATATATAAATATATAATATAATATAATATAGTAATACTATATATATATATTATATAATAATATATATATATATATATCTATATTATTTACATATATATATATATATATATATATATATAATAATTATATATATATAATATTATATATACTATATCTTTATTATATATATATATATACAAACATAATATATATATATTATAATAAAATACTTAAATATATATCATCAAGTGTTATGTGAAATTAGTAGTAATATATATATATATATATTATAGTATAATATATATATATTTTCTTTTATTTGGTATATATTTTTGATATTTTGCAAATAACATTTTAAATTTCATAATGCTTTTCCAGATGAAATAAGAGTAAAATGATGTATCACTTTCAACATTCTGGTAAAATAAATATGAATATTGGTGCATTGGTTGTTCCGTATTTGACCTCGTCTCGATAAACGACACTTTCTAACCAAATAATAGAAGAAAGGCACAAAACAAATTCGATAATTTCTGGAATTACGCTGTAAAAGATGTTCGATAATCGCAGTATTTATGTGGTTTCCTAGCTCTACACAAATTTTATGGCAATATCACTATATATATATATATAAATATAATAATTATAATATAATAATATACTCATATATATATATATATATATATTAATTTAAATATAATAAATATATATACACATAATATATAAATACTCTATTCTATTTTGGTTTTAGTATTTCTTCAATAAACATCTCACGATACCAACTATTATCACACCCATAAGAGTATTACTAATTGAGGGTATGATGTATAAGTATGCCGGCAATTCTATTACTAAAAACTACAACAGCAGAGCCTATGAGGTTGAACATTGTATGAGTTACTATTATATATGAGTATATAGGGTAATTATAATAACTATATTATATAATTAACACTATAATATAATATATATATAGACATATTATTATATTATATAAGAATACTACTAATTTATTATTCATTCTTAGATATATACTAGAGGCTATAATATAAAATATAGTCATTTATGATAAGAATATAACAACTAAAAATTTACATGGAGTTAAAGACTTAACAAAGAACAAATAATTGGGATATATGGTAACGGGAGAGAGAGACCACCTAGCCTATCTCTCGAGAAAAGAGTTGAAATCACTGGAGCATGTTTCAGCGAATGAGGCGCATAATAAAAGACAGCTTTTGAAGAGCGACACGTAGAGAGAGATTTATTTAGGGATCCCCAGAGCAACATATAAGCTATGAGTTCAAGAACAAATTCAAGAGACTCGAGCTCGATCAAAGAGCAGACATCCATACTAAACGTGTCCATCCTTAGGTGACCGAGCCGGACGATTTTAGCTGTTGAGGTTATACTATGTATAAAAATAATTGCATATATCGCAATTAGAATGTAAACCAGTTTCGACAAATAGCTTTATTACTAGTATTTTCTTTTGTTTCAATTATTCGCTTATTAAAGAATAACGCAGGAATGTCAACCAGTTTATTTAACGCCCTGAATTATCCACTAGTGACATTTTATTGGGAGCCGGTTGCTTTGATACTGTTCTTGAATCCAACTATTTGGGTTGGAGGATGGCTCAGTGCTAAAGCAATCGGGTATATTGTCCCTCATTCGCAACAAGTGCGGTGGTTCACCCAGAGAAGGCAGGTATTTCTTACCTTCCCATTATATGCTCTTTGTTTATTTATAACTTTATTAATTGAGATTATATGCAATATTTAGCAACTATATATAATATATATATTATAGTATATATATATATATATAATAATATATATCATATATATAAAAGAATATTTATTAAGTATATATATAATATATATACTTATGATATTATAATATATATGTATATATTCATAGATATAGTATATATATACTATAAAAAAGTTATATGTATTATATATATATATATATATTATAGTATATATATAATATATATAATATATATCTATCATATATATAGTTTATTCTATAGTATATTTTAACATATATATATATATATATAATATATATATATATAAATATATCTATATATATAGTAATTAAATTAAATTTATATATATATTCAATATAATAATATTTATTATTCAATACACAGTGTTTTTTACGCTTTAATGCGTCCGTTCTCCACTATATATATACATATATACTTCTGGTTAATAGTATATATAAAATATATATTATTAATAAATCAATGACCTACCTTATACACAGTAATAGGAGGAGCGGTGAGTATAGACACCTTCGCGGTATAGTACGATGAGTATAAAGAAGATGAAAAGGAAGAGAGTGATGAGAGGACGAGAGAGACTCCACGGAAAGCTGTCGTACGAGAGTAAAGATATATCACTACCAGAAAAGTAAGCTGAGAGAGAGAGATGAGGATAAACACACGGAGGATTGAGCTGACCATACTCATATTCTGAGACACGCAACTAAAATGAGGCTTACACAATACAGAGCCATATGTTTCGGCTATACAAAGCTACGAGTATTGCACTAGTATTTTATTGAGAGAGTAGTCAGTATTGACTCATAATATTCAATTGGATTACAGTTGAGAATAACACAGGCATCCAACATATTGCGATGCATATATATATAAGATAACAGCCGGACGGGCCTCACCCCTCGGAGGTAAACAACACACACTCATTCTCAGGTATTAGCAGCATCGAGATTTAACAATCTCGGAGATAGTCAATGCTTATTATTTTAATATGCGAACGGAGAGACAGGAAGAAGAAGTCGGAATTCATCTCGATGCCCCAACTCAAGAGGGATTCTTATGTAGCGGCATACAACTCAGATCAATTTCCATAGATTGTATATGCTTCAAAATGATCCTATATCATTGGGAGTGATCTGAGAAAACCCGTTAACAATTAAAATGAGTACACATTAATACCAAAAGTGTTTACTACATGTAACGCAAAGACTATGACCACGATGAGCTAAAAGAACCCATCACCTTTCCTCTGAGAAGGAAACTTTTAGCACTTACAAGAGAGGAGTGAGTCGGATAGTGCGAAGAGACATACTAAGCTCCGGGGGCTCCCGCTCAAATTCGGTCTAAGAGGTTAACACTTTGAGTAAGCTTTTTCAACTCCCCGCGACCGATATACCTGTTATACGATTGTTGTGCATAAACACCATCAATTTATCTGTATACAAACACTGATCCTAAGTGGGACTGAACCCATTACCTTAAAAATGGCTTTGCATTGGTCTTATTAGCTCAATCGTGGGTCAAGTATGGTTCACCATTTTAAGGAGTAAGGGTTGCGAATCCACTTTTACTGGTCATGTGATTTATACAAAAATTTGGATCATTTATGCACAAAAAAAACAAACATAATCCATTTCCGAATAAAAATTACCCAGTGTTACAAGAGGTGGTTTTTTTCTGACTCCGTAGTGTGAGCGGGGAGTCTCACCGGAGTATATTTATCTCGCGACATGGCTCACTCCTCTGGAAAGTCAAAGTTTGCTTTCAGCGAAAGTTAGTGGATTTCCTAATAGCTTTCATCGTGGTTGAAGAGGCGGTAAACATTTGGTTTACCATCTTTAAGGGTAAGTTTATTGTTCATATCCTTCACATATTTAGGGCCATGAGTTTATTATCCAAATAATTTGTGTCTGTTTATGCACATATAAAAAACGTATATATTATATTATTTATTATATTTTATTATATATATTTATATATAATTATTTATATATTATATTTTTTGCTATTTTATTTTGTAATTTGACGAGTAGTATATATAATATATATATATATTACTATATATTACGTATATTATATTGATATAGTGAATCAAATATATATATAGTATTAGTATATATATAATAAATATATATTGGGAATAATAGAATAGTATTATAATAATATAGATTATATATAATTATCTATATATTATATATAATATATATATATTATATATATATATGATTACTATATACTACTAATATATTATATAGTAATATATATATCTATATACTATATATGATAACACTTATAATATATAATATATAATATACAGATGATATATTAATATATAATATATATAGTAATCAAAATATACTAAATCAAATATATATATTTATATATATAATAATATATCATAGATAATATATAGATATATATATATTAAGTATTATATATATATATATATATTATATATATATAAGTAATAGATCATATATATACTATATATATATAGTTATCATATATATATTATTAATTATATATAATATATATATATTTATAGTAATCAAATATATATATATATACTACTTATATTACTATTATAATATGTCATAATATATATATATATATCATATATAATATATATACTATATTCTATAATATATATACGATATATAAGTATATATATAATCGTTATATATATATATATTATATATATATATATATATATATATATATATAAATCACTATACTCAGTCTAATAATGACTTATAAATCTCTGAAAATGAAGCATTGACAGTTTCATTTTATCATAATTTTTTCGTTGATAGATTTATCAATTAACCTGAAATAAATTCTTTTTGGCGCTAACAAGGGAAATCATGTTCTCATCAACCACTCCTTCGTCATCTTAACCAGACAAATACTGCTAATTTATTGCTTATAATTAACTTTACTTGTTTATTTACTTATAATAGAATATATATATATATATATATATATATATATATAATAATAAGTATATATACCATCATATATAATAAATAATTATATATATAATATATTAATGATATATATATATATATATATATATAGTATATATTATATATAATAAATTTAAATATATATATAATATAGACCCTATATGAGATATAAATATTAGCCGTATCCTGTTGATTTACTATAATATAATGTACTTTATATGTAGATAAATAAATATATAATATATCATAATATATATAGTTATTATTATTATATTATTATAATATTTTACATATATGTAATATATATAATGTATAATATTTATATATACTATATATATATATATATATTATTTATATATTATCTAATCATTTTCATGTGTATAAATGAATATTAAATATATTATATATATTATATATGTATATATATATATATAGTGTAATATATAATATATATATATATATTATATATATATAATATATAAATATTTTGATACGAAATCTCACATCAGCTGAATCTGACGAAATAACTTGTACATTATTATATAGATATATATAATATAGCTGCTAAATATATATTTATATCGAGTACTTACTGAAGAAACATATCAAAGACAGTATCTATAAATAGATATCTATATATATATCATGTATTCAACATATTATACTTAATTAGTTATTGGTAGAGTCGAATAGATAGAGTGATAAAGTGTTTAATTTTTTTTATTTTACACAAACATATATATATAAATATTCTTGTATATTTTTTATATAAATAAATTAGAAATATATTAAGCCTCTCTCAATACATATCCACAAGTAATGTCGATATAATATATATTGCACAATAACCATTTAATCGAGATGACCGTATATCATTTATCTCATCGATATTATACACGAGAGAGTGTATCGTATATCGTATAGACTGCGATTATCAGAAGAGGAACCGAGACAGCAGCCCGATCTGGGCAACGACATGAGTGAGTGCACTCACGACGATAAGTGAATCTTATCCTAGAGTACCGTTTGGCTGACTCTATTCTGCAGCTAAGAATATGGTATCAACGTCAATAGGTAATATAGCGCTACTATTATATATAAATATAGATATAGTATATACTTAAGATTGTTACATTACTTCAATGGACTACAGAATTGCTGAGTATATAGGAATTAGTGAAACGTCCAGGCGAAGAATGATAATTATTTTAGATGTCTACGAGAACAAATGCTATCACACATATATTATATCTATTAGATGAATAGAGCTTGCCTACACGTATATTTTAATAGAGTAACTTTTATTACACTCTCATATTAAGTTCGACTTTTTTGTTGGACATTGCAGGAGATATCATTTCGAGAGATGAAGTACTATAACATATGAGTATAATAATATAGTTGAACAGAGAGAGTATATAGAGGAGCCAGCTACAACGAGAGTATAATATTCCCAATTACAATGCTAGCTTATCAGAGATTTATAGAAGATATTATCAGTAAGTACATTTATTAGTCACACCAGGTATCATTTATTTTTATGTGAGGTAAGTAGTAGTATAATACATAAAGGCCGATTATACATTATAGAAACTAGCTATATAATTAGGTATGGACTTAGCACGTTTAATTTTTTTAATATGCATCTTGGATTCAAATATTATATATATATATATATAATATTATATATATAATAATTATATAATTATATATATTTAATTAATATTATAAATATTATATATTATATATATATATATATATTAATATATAATAATGATATATATATATACATATATATATATAATTATATATATATAATATATATATAATTAATATATATATATATATATATATATTATAATATTATATATATATAATTATATAATATGATACTATATATATAATATATATATATATATATTTGCTTTAGTGTTTTTGTATGTGTGTGATTGTATAGTTGGCACTAACTGCACATTGTATAACATCTTAAAGCAAATTGTTAATTGGTTTTGATTTTCATTTCAAATTTATCTCTGACTAAGTTCTAAGACTGAATAAATCTCATTAGCTTTGATACACAAACGAACTGGGCATTTTATATTGTAAACAGATTTTATAAAATTAGCTATAATAAAAGTGAGATTTAATCATAACGTTTTACAGAGACTAAACTTGTTACTATAAAAGGAATAAAGCAGCAGAAAACATTGGTAGTTTGAAACAGATATTTCGGTTATTTTGTTTAGGATTGAAAAAAAAAACAATGTGTTAAGTAGTTTCTTTAACCGTCCAAAAATATACTCTTGAGAAGATAAACTAATATTCGGCTTCTTGAAAATCTAATCAAAGAATGCTTCATATACTTCATTTGAAACCAAATCATTCTTGCATTATTCAAACCATGAATGATAAGAAATTTGATTGGTTTGTAGAGTCCAGCTTTTTAAATAAAATTGTCACTACATAGTTTATTAAGCAATTGTGGACATTCATGAAATCATCGTAAGGAATGTTAAAAATGCAGGTCTTAACCATCGAAATTGAAGAGTAGAGAAGGAAAAGATGCAGAAGGGAGAGAGTATGAGCTTATAAGTAGCAGAAGAAGATAGAGTGAGAAGTATAGCACAGAGTGAGAGAGTATGGCAGGAGATCGGAGGAGTTGAGGTGAGAATGTAAGTAGTGAAAAGATCAAAGAGATGAAAGAGAGAGAGAGAGAGAGAGAAGAGAGAAGAAGTAAGAAGAAGTCGACTTGAGAGAAAGAGACGAGTGAGAGAGATGGTAAATAAAGACTTTAGAGTTTATAAAGATTAAAACATCTTTTGTTATTATACCTGTCTTTGGTATTATTTAACAATAATTACTTGTTGAAGAGTGTGCAAAGAGTAGTAGGTGGTATCAAAGGCGTATAAAAAAATCAATTTCCTGATCAGATTCTTGGATGGAACAACATAAATATCAGGTTAAAGTTTCCTGCTTATTCTATAATAATGATATTAATCCTCATTAATTAATCATTCAATATGGAATGGTGGTTATTATAAAGCCACACGGTTTACTGCACATTACATACAAAAATAAAAACCACCATGGCGATTGCACTACCAAGATTCACGCAGGAAATCGTATAGGCTTGAACATAAATTAATGAGAACATATGTAGAGGTATGTGAACAAATATTAAGAGAAATATTATTATGGAAGATGTAATTTTACCTTTACGAAGTTTCAAACAAAAAACTAATTCTACTTTATCAAAACACAAACGCATTTGCCCAATACAGCCAAATTAAAGCAAAGACCTAAATTTTTGTACTAAAAGTTTGCCGAGGAAACTGAGTAACAACTCCACTGCGGGTCACTCAGGTTTATTAAACTTCTGTAGCAAGTTTCATAGTTTTCTAAAACATTAAATTCTCATATCCAAACGAGCAACAAAGTTGTAACTTACCTTCCAAGGTTTTATCCTTTCCTGTGTTAGCAAGTAAAATGAGGTGCATAAAGTATGTTTTGATTCCCGACATGTGTATTAAAATATACCCCGTAGGTTCACACCTCTTCTCACATGCCGTAACCGAGTACTTTTTAGGACGTCTTAAACAATTGTTTACGGGCGCATTCAGCCCTTTCCGGTGAACTCAAATTTCCTGTTCTCTGGTTAGTTAATGTAATTTTTTTCAATTCGAAGCGTTTTTTGAGTCGATTTTGCAAACGGGCTGCAGTCAGGCTTCTGAAAATGCAGCTATAATTTTAGACAGATATTCGCAGAAATTATACACATTTCAAAAAGGATTGATAAAAACTAATTGTGTTTTTTAATTTTTATATTTCAATTGATTGTTGTAGTATAGATTACTTTCTAGATTCTGAAATGAATACAGTTAATCAGAATAATTTACGTATTCTCAACGAGTTTACAGAGGTAAGTTTTTAGGCTATTGAGTAAAGTTGCGTTTCGCTATGCTCTTCTATATAATTTGTTTTTGAAAGTGAATTTTGTTTACAAATTATTGTTGTGTATTTAATTGTGGTTATAAGAAATTTTTATACTTTTTTTTAATGATTATTTTTGTAGTTCATTTATTTAAAGTGTTTAAAAAGGTCAGTGTTTGATATCCTAAGCTAAGCTTAGCCAGGAGATTAACTTGTATATATGGCGACTCAAGAAGTAAATCGCACCAACTTTCCCAATGCTCATTGCCCTTACAGCCTACCTGACACAGTTCTAAATTTTCGGCTAATATAGCTTAGGACCATTGCTGATAGGGCGGTAATCATTGCACAGAGGCGGCCTTCAACCCCATGTTTAATTAAAAAGAGTGTCACAAGGGTTACTAAGTATCTCTAAAAAAAAAAGAATGAAGAATTGAAAAAAAACGGTCGCAAGCCCATATCGTTCTCGTGTGTTGGGGTCGATATAAGATTACAGGCCTCCTCAAAAGTGTTGTTTTTTAGAGAAAGAAAAACTTACCTAATTAGCTTTCCCATAATTCTTCTTTGAGCACATCACAAGGTATTAGACCTTGCCTATTTCCCAGAAAAAAAGCTCCTCTAGGTGCACAGGTTTATGATATGTTTTGTTACGCATACAACACAGAGAAAATCATGTATACTTAACAAATCTTTAATCAAAACCTACAAGCGTAGAAGAAATGACCGCTAAAACGAGCCACAAGTGTCACATATTTTTGTTCAGTCAGCAAAGCCTGAATAATTGGGAAACAAACTTTTGAGGGGCTATAACATATTTTTTGGTAAATTGGTGTGATCCCAGGGGTTCGTCACCCCCGATTTTTTATGAAAATCACAAGTTTGTATACTCAAAAAAAATTAATACATGAAGGACCAATGTTGAAAACTCGAAAGTAAAATGATCTGACTAGCTTATTAGGAAAAAAAATTACAGCCTCTCAAAGTGTGTAAAGTAGAATCCCCATAAGACTTCTTCAAATATTGAAATCAATCCAGGTTAGGTCTTCATTTTCAGAGACCCTCGTTAATAGTCATATACTGTGTATAGATTGGTATAGAGTATCTCGTTCTATAGGTCAATACACAGAGAACAATCTATGATTGTCATACAGAAGATCATAGTACCACTTTATCCGAAACATGAAAACATTAGGATGGCCCTAAAATATCGTAACTAGGCGAACGTTAAAATTAACCTACTAATTCTATTTTAATTAATAGAAGTCTCTAGAGTCTCGTAAAGTTGTTTATTAACATTCAAGAGAAGTCTTATAAAACTTTTTTATTCCAGATGAGGAAGTCTGCACGATATTTTTCGGCTTTCCATCTTGATGCACTTTTGATTCGAGATTTTAAATGATTATTACTTAGGCACGATCGTTTTGCAATAATTCCTTAGTGATTTTCTCAAAAAAAAAACATTTTTTGTTTTTTTTTTTATTTTTTAATAAGAATGCCTATGGAAGTTGATGCGATTTTCGAAGGGTTGTTACAACTATTATGATGGTCTGGAAAAGGCTCGCCAATCTTTTTTCCTAAGGATTATCAGATACATGATGTATGCGACAGGTTGGTCAGGTATGTTATCTTTGATTACCCGTTATTTCAAATTAATTTATATGTATTTGATAGATATTAGTATTCCTTGTAGAAATATTATATAATGTTCTATAGAGAGAAATCTGTTGGGTGTATGGTACAGTGCCTCTACATGAATTGCAAAACTTATAGTGTAGGGGAGTGTGCGCGAGTGTTGTCGCGCTGGACAAGGTGAACATAACCCATACTTTTTGGTAATTTTTTAAATTCCATAAAGCCATTAAATTTTTGAATTTCTTTTGGGTTATTATATATAGTAGTGACATGATATTAGGGAATATTAATTAATCGAGTGATCACTTACAAATGTTTCTGACTTGTTCCTAGTGAATGGGTCTCTTTCCGAGCACCAAAATCTAATATTAAATTTATTACATTTTATCTGAAATAATAGTGAAAACACAAAATATTGTCAGCCTCTCTTATATAGAATAAAAAAAGTATACAATAATGGCCATTCTTCTCCAAAGTTTAAATCTTCTATAGGGATAATTTGTTATAAATTAAATTATTATTTTTTTATTTTTTTTTATATATTATACAGTTTAAAACACACAAGAATATAAGTAGTGGCGACAGTCTTTAAAAAACAAATGAACTCATGATCTCGAAGTCTTAAAACAAAAACAAGAGAGATTGATAACTTAGGGAATAAAAGTCTAGAGCTTCTCACAACCCGGACCGCTTTAACAAAATTAGTTCACGTTAGGCTTTATCTTGATCAAAAAAAAAAATTAGTGGGCCCTTGTGCTCACTCTGGTCCCCCGACAGCACATCATCCTACATTCAAGTGTCATTTATGTAAAGACTTATGTTTATAGCATTAAGTACAAGATTCTCTGTGTAGTCCTTGATGCTATACTACCTAAACACATTCGATATTCATTAACCATACTCTGGTATACTAGAGGGCGCTGAAATGAGACCTAACCTAGCATGGATCAAAAAATAATAAAGTCAATTGGTAGTTTATATCTTGCAGAATAGGGAATTTTATAAATCTCCTGAACAGAGTCAGAATTAGATGCGGAAATGTTGAGAATAACGAATTTAGAAGAAAATGCCAACCACGTAAAGGCGAAAAAGGTCCTGTGATAGTTCATTATTATTGAGGGCGGATGATTTTTAATTTTTCCTGTACATTCGAATGGGATCCCTTGTTCTTATGAGCGGCTATTTGCAATTATAGTCGTATTTATAAAATTGCAAGAATGATGAATTAATCTCTCATTGATTCATACTGAAATTTAAAATAAATACTACGGAATAAATACTTTTTTGTAGCCAGCATGGTGTCCCAACGAATCACCACAAGGACAACCGATTGCCAACTATTAGACTTTAATTATTAACTAAACGATAGAAAAGCCATTTGTAGGTTGATAAGAGTTAGAGATTTGAGGAGAATTTAGGACATATTTGATCACTATGAGAGATTTGGTATAATTTAGATTTCTAATGCCAATGAATTGTGAATATCTGAGCCAATTAATCTTGCAAGTCTTAAATTAGTCCCTAGAAGGAACAAAATTTCCTAGATTTCCGAATATGGGCGATTATTTACCAAAATGACAATGACATGTCCAGTATAACGACTTTATTTAAAGAGAAAGACCTTGCATTCAAGGTTAAACTTTATCATCAAATATGTGTTTCTATATGAGTCTGTATCATGAATAGCAAACAATTTCACATATGTTTTAAAAATAAAAAAACCATAGGGTGGCGAAAAGAAAAACCTGTATTGGTGGAAAATAATAAGCGTAGATAAGAGGAGAGTTAAAAAATCGAATGAAATCAGCATAGAATGTAAATAAAAAATTTTACAGGAAGCAATTCCCCGAAAAATCATTTTTCTTTCGACAATTTGAGAGTAAGAAATAAAAACGAAACAATACATATTCCTTGCACAGAAATGATGAAGAAAACTATTTGGTTTCATGAAATACAAAAAATTAATTTAGCAAGGATATTAATAAAGGAAGTGATTAAACTTGTTTAATCTTTTTAGACATGTTGAAACGTGTTAGACTATGATAAGGACAATAGATCCAATTAAAATTGATGAAAATTTAAGTAGAGTGTTCAGATAGGAGTTGGTCAGCATACATTTCATGCTTTATTTTTGTTATCAGTATTTATGTAACTGATGAAAAGATTATCATTAAATTTGTTTTAGCGATATTAATATAGTTCTGTATGCATATATCTATAACAAATAGACTATATATATATATCAAGAATTTTGAATTTGACGATAAAGATATTAAATCGAGAGATTACTAGATACGCATATTGATCCCAATAAAGCTGCAGCATCCCTTTGTATGTACGATAAGATTAGATCATATATATATTATACTCTCTGGTATAATATTTTGAAAAAGAGGGTAAAATAACTACCATGCCATATTGCATAAGAGCATGTAATCTTGATTTTTAGCGATCATAAAAACATTTAGGTGGCATATAGTTACACTAGATTAATGACTGGAAAACGCATTTATGTTGTAATGATATACTCTATTTTAAGAAGAAAGGCAGTAAGGAAGATTTGGGTATAATTATATAGGCCTAGATTGTATAATATATCACTAACATCTCTGATGTAAAGTCATTATCTTGGAAAATAGTTTACTTGAAACGTCACTAATAGAAGAAATAACTTTTAAGAAACGTATTGAACAATTGATTTATTATGAAGGGAACTCCCAGCGACGGTTTCAGAAGAAGTAGGAGTAGGTCAAGTGTCAGGACACAAAGACCTTTTTAGAAATTTATTGAATTCATTACTGACTGCATTTGACCGAAGAGATTCATACCCACGGTGGCAATATATATATATTTAGACTTTAAGCATAAGAGCTTTTTTGCACATAAATCGAGGTTCAGTCGCCATTAAGGGTGAACTAGATGGACAGAAGAATATGAAATGTGGTATAGGTGGGCAAAAAGTGGACCTAATAGTTGGATAAAGAGAGATGGTTGTGAGAAAAATAGGAAACAGAACGTGGCTGTCTGACCAAACTAAATGGGCAATAATCTATTCGATGGGGATAATCAGTGAAATTGGTGTCCCAGCGGTATCAGCAGTGCTGGGTGCCGCCCCACTGTTAACTGTCCCTCAGTACTATAACTACAATATGACGTTTAGACCCAGGGACTTAAATCGCAAGGTATTCTCACAGCTTGTCTGATGATACCTAAACTGCTCACCTCAGTTAGGAAGTAGCTGAATCCCTAATAATCGTCTAAATGGTATTTGATTTAATGATCTTAATAAACTTTCTTGGTTAGCAGATACAGATGGCAAATGGAAAAGTTTAATGTAAAAGCTCTGTTAATTGAGCGGACGTTCTTCCAGCCCTAGGATTAACAAATAAAAAAGTTCCTTAATAGGAACGAACACGGAATTATGAAATGGGCACTTGCGTATTGAGGTCTGTGGAACCAGTAAATAAGAGTTAAGGTTGATTATAAGCATGATATCTTTTGCTAGAAAGTATTCACATCAGTTGTTTCGGAGCATAAGCAATAGATATGAAGGCTAATAAGGATTGCCATCGTTGTCTGCGAGTATAAATCGCAATTGGTTTACTAAGGACTAAGGAAGTAATAACTTATAACGTGATATATAATTATGCGTATGTCTTAGGCCAATATAAGAGTATGGTGCACGAGTTCAATTGGCAGCCCCTAATAGTTAAAGACAAGACTATAGATCATGCCGAGAGTGAGTAGATGTAATGCAAGACGTAAATCAATACAATAGTGAGCATGCAGACCGAGAGAGGATGTGTTTCGCTGAGACACTTGCTCAATCCCAATAATACACAAGGGTTTGAGCGGTTCATATGCGTAAGAGCTAATGAGGAGAGGTACTGATATGGCCAAGCGTTAGGCAATGTTTTTTTCTTTTGTTAGAGTAAAGGCGATTTCTACAGACGAGACACCATCATAGATAGTTACTTAAAACTTTTTCACATCTACTTGATAATTATCCGATGAGTACCATATAACATTCTTATAGCACTCCATTTAGAGCTCATGAGCGCGAGAAGACCAGGGGGGGCATAACAAGAAAATTCAAGAAGAAGCATAGCCATCTTTGATAGTTAGAAACACAGCAAACTACATTTAGACAAATATAGGTTGTTAAATTTTGGGAATGTTTGCCACAGTCAGAGTTCGTATTGAGAGTGTGACTCAGACTTTTTACACATTGCAACAATTTAAGAAAGGGTTGGATAAGGTATATTAAGGAGACTTGGTCATTGGGTATCTATACCTATATGGGGACTAGTTAAATATTTTTAGATATGAAGTCAAACTGTGGACTGGGGGTTTTTTAGAGTAACCTAAGCACGTACGTTATTATATAGTATGCTATACAAGCATGTGTCCAACATCTATATAATATGTACCCAAATAACTTAGTTATTTAAAGCATGCTGGATGGTTTTGAGTGTCATATTTATTTTTTTTTTATTTTTTTTATTTTTTTTTACTAAGCCCAAATTGTGGTGATACTTTATGTTTAAAGAGAATATTGACAATAGCTCCTTAAAGGGTTAATAATATGCTTTTAGTGGAATTTGTGCCTTATGAGAGTATCGTATTGGTTTAGTGCAGTTGATGACAATGGGACAGTCTCTTAATTAGACCCCATGTTGATATTAATCTTTACTACTATGTTAACATACACCCTATAATTTTCTTTCTATATGTTCTTTTAAACTTTTTTCATTTCCGGGTTAAACAAAATTTTTTCCTAAAGAGATTGACGATTTTCGTTTTCATTATTGTTTATTATAGTAACTAAGATATTCCTTACGGGGAATTTTTTTTAATTTTAGAAGGATTCAAGGTTATAGTGACACCCCTCTTTACTGCTACTATCTCTAATATATATTTAATACCCTTTTTTATTTATATATATTATGTCTTCAGTTATTATTTTTATACTATTACTATTAATAATACGCTAAACTAAGAATATTTTCGTTTCGAATTTTTTTTTTTTTTTCATTTTTTATGAGATAAAATCCTTATGGGAAGTTTTATAAACAACTTATTGACATTGATCCATAGGCTTTGTTAATTTTCTTATTCAACACCTAAATAAAGTAGTACATATAACTATCCATGCCACACTCCCGTTTTTTTATTCTGATTTGTGTTTGTTATTTTTTTGATTTATTACGAATTCTTATTTTTATATGAGTATGAGTAAGATATATCTGTGAGTTTTATAAAAAATCCATGGGTGTTGAGTCCCCTCTTTAGCTTATATATCATATGACAGAGTTTAGAATAAATAACTACTAATGGCTACAGACCTCTATAAATATCATACCCGAATACTATCAATCTTTTTTTGTTTTGCTTTCCATTTTTTTTAAACTCTGAAAGTCGCATATCATTTTTTTAGTTTTTTATTTCGCTTATTCTATTTATATTTTAATTTACAACTTCTCTATAATGAGGTAAATATATATATATAATAATTAGATATCAATACCGCAATACTCTCACATAGATACTCCTCGGATCCTCAAACTACATAATGTAAGCCCCTAACTTCTGCATACGCAGTATCATTTACAATCAAACTAGTCGTCACGATAACGCCTAATGTATTCATCAGATGATACACTTGCGCTCTTCACTTTATAAGGTTACCTCATCACTCATCTTCAACTATCCTAACTACAGTACGATTATGATCACGATTACCCATAACAGGCGCTGCAAAGCTTGAAAAAACTACAGCATACGTATAACCGTCCACTATATCACATACATCAAGTATAGCGTCCGCGCCTAAACACTCTACTATCATCAACACTAACATGACTAATTCTAATTGTGCGAAAGTCAGAAAGCAATCTTCAAACTACCCATGTAACTACTACACCTACATAATACCATCGTTACTAACCAATATAACCTTGACTATAATTACTAGACCCAGTGAGCAAGGACCTATATTGTCTAAATATATGAGATAAGAAGCGAAAACAAATGATCAAAGTCACTAATCAAATAGCATACAAATAAGTATCTCCATACAGCGAGTAACCATCATACACTATAATATAATCACGTATACGTAACTTATAACTGCAAGCCACAATTTCCTGAAAGTCAATTAAACAATCAGTAGTGAGATATTACGGAATTTGTAAATCTGTGTATAGCTGAAGTAGGTTAGCTGATTAGTATACGTGAATCTAGATTAGATATTTCAACTATATTGCAGGTGTGTAACAATTATCTTTCAAAAATTTTATAAATAATAACTTTTTATAAATTAAAAATATAATAGAATTATAAATATAAAAAAAATATAGCCTATGAATAAATTTAAACGTATTCGAATGAATAATATCTACTAACTAAACTTAACAGTATATTATTTAAATCCAATTCTAATATTCACTCCAACCAATAAAGCGATATATCGCGACATTATTTATAACAGATAGGATCATCTAGTAAAGTCGATATCACACTCAATACATACACTATTTTAACTATAAAAAAACAAGCCGTAGAGACAGTGTTTAAGACTACAAAAATATATAACCTCTTCACTCATGCCTGTCACAACCACACCTAATCTTAATGATATAGGCTTAAGCCATTAACGAAGCATTAATTTAACAACTAATACTAGAACCTTCCATCTAAAAAACCACGATATATATATCTACTACCATATGACACAAAATTAAATGAATAACCTACTGCAATCAATAATAGCCCACTTAGTTGATAATTCTCTGTACCCGCGTTCGAGAGAATCAAATTCTTTCATAGTGTACCCGACATCTCAAACGATGAGCACTGCTGCTATTGAGTGTACCTGTAGGGTTTAAATTACTTCTTTTAATTTATATACCATCGATAGAAATAACTCAATAGATTTAGTCATTCTCCAAATTATTTCTGCTCTCCGGAACATTTTAATAGACACTACAAGGACTAATGTCAAATAATTAAAAACCTTATAAAAATGGGTTATTTATTCAAGCGTCAACTATTATACTAATATTTTTCAATTAATAAATATATTTATATCATGTCCTATGCGTATAGGAATGTTTATTAAATAAATGAGTTTTAATCATAATTATAAATTCAGATTATTATTATATCTATTTTGACTAATCGTACATCAGATTCTTCTGACTACATCATTAATTTTCATTTCTAAGTGAATAGTTAATTTTCATGCAGGTAATAACTTCTCTCCTATGTATGAACGTAATTTAAATTTATTGTGAATATAGTGTGAAGAAATGGCACGAACAAGTATAATGAACTGAATAGAGTGTAAACGATTGAGTCACTTCTAATTGAGATTTGGCGCTATTTGAGTCGATATAATGGAAGAGGCACTATGGATGAAGTTGAATAGTACTATATTCGTTTGTGATTTGAATTGTAGAATGTATAATGGTGAGCTCGTAAAAGATATTGCTCACGGATCGATTCTAACAGACCTGGGAACCAAAGAAAATAAAGTGGAACTGTAAGTGGATGGAAGGGGAATGTTAGCCTAGACCACCAAGAATCTGATGGAAGGACACTGTAAGCTTGGATAAACCAGTGGGCGATAATAGGCAGAATTCATTATGCATCTAATAGGTGCCTCATAAACAGAATATATTATGAAGATCACTAACGTTAGCATAGATACCTCTTGAAAAAATTTTGTAGGTGAAGAATAAAACCAAATATTTGTCAGTCTCCCTATTACAATAAAACTACAGCCTCACAAGTAATTTGGGCATCTTCTCGATTTTTACGGGACATCGGGGGTCTTTCTTACATTTAGAGTTAGATTCATATGATTTTTTGTAAGTATCTTTGGATATAGCCTGAATCAAACAGAGATCTAACTCTTTGTGAACCTGAAACTCGGTTCTTAGGATATGTGCTTTACGACTAAACGTTAATCCTAATGTTCAACGGACCTGTGTCAGTTAATTTTTAGTATCATAAGTATATGCAAGGGGGGGTGAGATATCCTTAGGGTACTACCCATAATTTAGCTACTATTTGTACAGATCGATTTGTTACTTATATACAAAACTGGGGCAAAAAAAAAATAAAAGATCAAATAAACGAAATAAAAACAATTGAGAACACATCCATAAAACCTGAATATAGAAAGGTGCCATAACCCAGAATCTATACCCGGAGGACGTCTAATTTCGACTTTTTTGGGCATCTAATAAGTGACTAATGCAGCCTCTTTGAAGGAGATCAAGCTTCACTAATTATGGCGATCAATAGCTGCCGTAAACTTAGCCTAAATCCCTAGGATTCTATCATGTTACAGGTCCTTGGTTAGGACACACGCTACCTAGTTCAGATCTATTATATATGGATTATGTTTTGCTTCGAATTAAATATATAATATTATAAATAGGTATGATTACTTCATTAATAATATCGTACTATCGTAGTTAATTATTAATAATATTATATTATAATATAACAGGATTACTATTAATTATTATTATAGTTTCACTTTTTAGTCAGATAGTATATACAGATACTAGTATAGTATATAAAGTTATATATATATATATATATATATAATGATCATAAAAAAAATATATAGTATATTATAGTATATATATATAATTCAAAATGCTTTATTCAGAAAACGTGTATACTTTAACAAACATAGCTAACAAACATTCAATTTAAACAATTTATACTTTGTGAAATACATATATGCTATTTACTGCCTAAGCTATGTGAAACGAATTATTAACTCTATGGTATACAAGAACTTTCACATATATACCTATTTATATCCATAGCTAATAATTATGAATATTGATATATATATATACTATATATAAAACTATTGACTATTATATGAGTAATATACATATTAATAGTACGTTAAAGAGTGTATCACATTTGCCCAAAGCAGAATTTTGAAAAATATAATTATATTATATGTATGAGTCTATTTCTTTTATATATATAAAGATATATACCTATCACAAACTGCCTGATATTTAGTAAATTTGTCTCAATGCCGATTTTTTAAATTTTCGATGTTTTTTCATGTTTTTATTGTTTTTTTTTCAAATTTCTTAAAAAAAGAGAATAAAACATTCTTCATTGCATGCTATAGACCACTTTCGAGATTTAAATATATACCGTTTTATTCTTCTGCGATAATATTTAAATAATACAAAAAAGTTATTTAAAAATTTACATAATATTTTATAAAAAAAGTTCCATAATTCAAAATGAGAATAAAAAACAATTTTCAAAAGGTATAATTTACTAATAGTAATTATATTTGGAAATTATTTAGTAAATAGTAATTTAATTTATTCTTTTTAAAATAACATCATACACATGACTATATAGTAGAATGATATATATATGATATAGTATATATATATTGTCTATATATTATATTAATAATGTATATTATTAAATGTAAATATAAGTTTATATATAATTATATATATAAATATTATAATATATTAATATATATAGTATATTAAGTAAATATATATATAGTTTAAGTGATTAATTTATTAATTAGTATATATATATTATAATTATATATATATTAATAGTAATATATATATTATATATTAATTATAATATATAATTATATAAATATATATAATATTAAAATTATAATATATATAAATATTAATTAATATATATTATAATATATATTAATTAATTATAATATATAATTTAATATGTAATATATAAAGATATAATTAACTAACTGTAATATGTGATAATATTATATAAGAATATAATTATAAATGAGTATATATATAGAGGAAGATATATTTAACTTTTGAATTTATTTATATTATAATAAATATTAATATTTGATATATATATATATTTTTATGTTATATTAATATTATATAGATATATACTTAGAATTAATACATAGTAAAAATTAAAAGATTATTATATATATATATATATTAAAGTGATATAAAATATATGATATATATAGTGGATTAAAAAATTAATTGTATATAGATTAAGCTTTGTGTATTCTAAATATGATTTTCATTGCTTAAATGGTTAAAAAAGTATCTCTAAAGTATAGAAAATTCCTTACCCAACCACACTAACTAGAGGGAATTAAGAGATAAAAAGTGAGAAAGATGGATATTAATTAAAACCAGAGGGTTAGGAGTTGGGGCCATTATTGTCCTTCATATATAATTTATTTGTTTCCTTTATGTATTATTGAATAGGTGTGGAGTACTTATTGATTAAATCTTTATTTTATTTTTTTTCAATTTGTTCATTGCTTAGTAACAGAGCAAATAATCTATAGCCACAGTTCTTCTATTAAATTTCAATATATTTATTCCTCAAATTTTATATTATTTTACACGTTTGTATTACATTATTTATTATTCAATTATTATTGTATCACATTAATATAATTATATAGGTTTTAATTAAAGATGCTTTTAAACAACACTTTGAAGATTCAAAAGTTAAATTGAAATCACAAAATGCAAACAATATATAAAGTAACATAATTGAGAATAACAAATAGCTAGTAGTCTTAGGGAAACCTTACTAAACTATCCATCAAAATATTAAAAAATGTTAAATGGAAACAGAAGTGGGCGTTTGTTTAGTTTTAAATCATATTTATTAGAGATTCATGATATTCGAGAATTTTATTCAAACTCTCGATCAATCAGCTAAAACATAAACTTAAAATTGACATATACTAATCTTCAGGATAAATTTCTGAAGTTAAAAAATTTAAATGTTAATAAAATTGCGGTCATTGTGTAAAATATTCGAATATAATATTTGTTAATAAATAAAATAATAAATATAATAGACTTTATGTTTTAAATATTTCAGTTATAATAAGACTAAAATAATGAAATTTTCAAAAAATTTAATTCAAATAAGAAATTAAAAAGACAATATTGTAGACAGCCATAATTAAATATATATAATAATAATAAAATAATAATAATAATAATACATAATAATATATAAAAATCAAAATAAAGATAAATATTTAAACAAATAATAAGAAACAAAAAATAAGTAATAAAAAAATAATAAACAATTATAATAAAATAATTTTTTATTAAAATTAAAAATCTATAACAAATAATATTAATAATCCTACCTGTTAGTTTGACAGGCTTGGAATGAAAAAATGTACAAAAATAGCCAATAACAAAAAGCCTATAATATATTATCACTAAAAGCAGCAGACGTTTTAACATTAATTTTAAGAAAGTTTAATAATATTATTAATAAAAAAATATACTACATTTAGCATATTTTTAAGTGAACTTACGAGCAGTAGATTAAACAGGATTTAAAAAGAGAAAAAATAATTAAAAAAAAAGCTTAAAACTAATTAAAAACAAAAATATTAAGTATGAGAAGCACTCTGATAGATTAAAGTGTGCTTTATATGTAATACGTTGTAAATAATAAACCAGGGCTCTCGTCTGTGATGAAATCCATATCGTGTCTTATATCTAACTCTTGACGCCTGAAGAAAAGACTAGATAATTAGAATCTACCTTGAGAGCGTTATCTCTAGTAAAGTATTTTTAATCGCGGCTTTCTGAAGAGTGAGGTCCATACGCGTGGCAGAATGTGTTTAACGGTAAGATAGTGGGAAGATAACTTTATGCTTTATTTTGTCTATATATATAATTTATTAATAATTTTTATATATGATGAGAGCAAGCACTAGGACTACAAAATAGACTAAACATCTCTCACTATACATACCTCAATATTGCTAATCATATAACCACCGCGTTCAGAAAGCCCATGACATTTCTTATGGAAGGCGCTAGGCACTTTCACGCGTTGACAGATATAATGAGTGTCATTGTAATCACACACAACCTTCTGAGCGCGCAGAGATACTATGTTACTCCTGTGATACAAAATATTAAAATCGGATTTCGAGAGTGGCACTTTTATAAACAATCATATATAATGTTATATGTATAAACATTAGTTAAACCAAAGCCATCACTATTAAATCTCAGTACATGGTATCACTCTATACTCAGACTTAAATTATTTTTGTATTATATATGTTATTATATGGTTTAATATTATTTATTTATATTTTACTTTAATATAATCCTGTTTAATCACTGTTTAAAATTCTATTATATTAATTTATAGTAATGATTTCTAATAACTCTATTATATAATAATATTCTTTGTATATTATTGTGTGCCTAAATCGTTGGTCCTATTATATATTATTATTAGTACATATATATACTTATTATGGCGTAATGTAAATGACATCCAATACATCACTAAAATCCTTGGGTTTAATGATAACGTAATATTATAAAAGCATATAGCTTAATGTCTCTATTGCGTTAAGTAGATTTATATGTTACATTCTTATTTACTCCAAGACTGTCAATCAACAGGTAATTAAATATATATAAAATTATATAGGTTATAATTTGTTTGTAATATTTATTATATATATAATATTTATTATTACTTAAATTTTTAATTTTAGAATATTTTGTATTAACTATTTTAGTATTTTTTTATAACTGTATATGATAAATATATATTATCTTATATTATTATATAATATTTATATATTATAAAATATGATATTAATTATAATTATTATATATTATATACGTATTCAATTAATTAATATATATTATAATTAATTAGTTAATCTATTTATATATATATTATTATAATTATATGTGATATTAATTATAATTAATATAATTTATATTTATTATATTAATTTATTAATTATTTAATTATTACTTAATAAGTATGATTATTATTATAGTAATTTAATTAT
>JABUQX010092329.1:20000-28209 GCA_015478945.1 Trachelipus rathkii | reverse complement strand
ATTGGTCACTTTGTTAAGCGATTTTGTTAGATAATACGGTTTACCTGTTGCTGATATGCGCGAAAAGTGGGAACATATCGAAGTATTGTATTGACATGTAGACTACTATTACTTTGATAAGTAGGAATTTCAGGATGATTAGCTGGATTATTCATACGCCAAGGTATTGCATTTGTACATTATGTCTTAGTGCGGGTATGATATGTTAGCTTTATTGAGAGTATATCTTTGTTTGTTAAGCATATATTCGTAGGTTAGTATATAAAGAACTTATTTTTATTTTGTTTATTCCAAAATGATACTCGAAATATGAACTTGAATCCAATACGTTCCAATAGATCACCAGGCGGTTGGGACAATGGGTAGGTGCGCTGCAGGGTGGGGTGGTTTGATTATGTACTGATTACTGCTTTTAAAATCAGTTAAACTAATCGTTTACTGTGAATTTATTCAAAAGAACTTATTTTATGTTATGTAGGATAAAATTTTTGTTATTTTTTGGTATGTTTGGTTAAAACTTGTTATGTTTGCAATTATTCGCTGGGGGTTATGATATTTAGACGAGGTGTGTTGAATTTTTGTAAATATTACGAGTTGATGTAAAACAATTGTTACGTTGCATTATATTTCTTGTCTGTATGATGATAGACAGGTTTATGCTTAAACTTATGTTAAAATATTACGATGTAATGTTAAAATTAACATTGATATGTCTGAGGAATATGCTTGAAAAAGTGTGAATAGGTTACGTTTTTGTTACGATGTGTTAGGTACTTTACTGCTGATAAGTGTGCACAAGTTTGTTAATGTTAGTAGTTATTCGTACGTATGGTGTTGTTAGGTTTGTTGATTGATACATTATATTCTTAGTTCAGGTTATGTTATGTTAGCCTTTATTAATGGCAAAAACGTTTACCGTTTAGCATATCTTCGATGGTAGTATATTAAGAACTATTTTGTGTTATGTTGGTTAAACTTTGTATGTTTACAGTATTCGTAAGTTGGAAATAACACTGATTTGTTAGAGAAATGATGAGTTTTTGTAAGATATTACTGTGTTAACTGACGAAGATGTGTTAGAAACGTGAGCCTAGGTTAAGTTTTTGTTGAATAATGTTAGGTTTGCCTTAGACTTTTGCTATGATTATGAATACACCATCGAGTAGCTCACTGATTTATATATAACTCAGCTCCCAAGTCTATACATTGCTGTCAAATCACCTCTGTATGATACGCAGTTGCCAGATTTACCAGTTTGTTTAATAAATATAATAAGTATTGCATCACTTTATGTAAATGGTTAAAGCATAAAAATCATTTTCATGTTTCATGTTGAAATTTTCTGAAAGGGGGGTGTAGTCTAAAAAGAGATAAGATTAAAAATAAAAATTAGTATTGGTATGTTAGAGACATGCTTGAAAAAACGTGTGACTAGGTTACGTTTTGCATGTAATGTTAGTTACTTACTATTGGCAAGTATGGTACTGCGGAGCCGGCTAAATTTTTTAACGTTTATTCGGGCTTAAGGTGTTGTCAGGTTTGTCGTTGTACATTATTTCTTAGTCATGTTACACTGTTAGCTTTATTGCATGTTGGCGAAACCTTATTTACGCTAGAGTATATTCGTGATCAGATGATAATTAATCAATGTTGTGATAAATGAGAAGTTGAAATATAACACAGGAACCTTACCTCTACAACAACAACAACAATAACAACAACAACCGCAGCAACAACAACAACAACAACAGCTCGAACAACCTCGAGAATATATACCCTTTTGAACTGATATGGTTCATTCGTACGTCGTATTCTTGTTTACCTTCTTCTGATTGCTGAAAGAAAGAATCCCATTACCTATAAGGGTTTGTTTATACATACGAATTCGCAGTAAGACATTTTCGCTGTTGTTGATATGATGACCTCTCGTTCTGCTTCTACAGACGTCCTCTTTACGAGGATCTTTGTAATACCCAACGATGTGTCATTTATATTTAATCGTAAACCGAATGGCGACTGCTACATTGCTTGTATTCCTATCAGAGGGTCAAATATAAAATTATTGCATCACTTTATGCAAATTTGGTTAAACATAAATCATTTTTCATGTTTAGATTTGGTATTTTCTGAAAGGAGGTTGGAGTCTAAAAAGAGATAAGTCTAAAAACTTTACTTTATTCGTATTTACTCGTTAGGATTATGATGGTTAGTTATGGTTATGACACATTTTTTTTTTGATAAATGTTACTGTGTCAATGTAAGATTAACGTTAATATGCTAGAGATGTGCTTGGAAAAAGTATGAACAGGTTACGTTTTGTATGTAAAGTTAGTTACTTTACTGATATTAAGTGTGGAACTTTGTTAATGTTAACAGTTTATTAGGGCGTAAGATGTGTTAGGTTTGTCGTTGTACACATTATTTTCCTAGTTCATATGATGCTATGTTAGCTTTATTAATGTTGAAACTTTGTTACTTTAGAGTATATTCGTTGATCAATATATAATAATTAACCAATGTTTTGAGAAATTTTAGTTAAAAATGTTTTACTGTGACAGTGTTAAGAATAGGTTCAATTATTAGAGTTATGCTGAAAAAGTAAAGCATTAGGTTACGTTTTGCATACCATGTTAGTTGCTTTACTGGTTTTGAGTGTGGAACTTTGTTAATGTTAACAGTTTATTTGTGTGTAAGTTGTGATAGGTTTGTCTTTGTGCATTATTTTCTTAGTTCATGTTACGCTATGTTAGCTTTATTAATGTGGAAACTTTGTTACGTTAGCATACTTTCGCTGGTCTGTATGATAATTAACCAATGTTGTGATAAATTTTAGTTAAATGTTACTGTGTTAGTGTAAGATTAACGTTAATATGTTAGAGTATGCTTGAAAAAGTAAGAATAAGTTACGTTTTGCTTACCATGTTAGTTGCTTTACTGGTGTAAGTATGGAATTTGTTAATGTTAACAGTTTATTCTGCTTAAGATGTGCTAGGTTTGTTCTTTGTGCAATTATTTTTCTTAGTTCCAGTGATTGCTATGTTAGGCTTTATTAATGTGGAACTTTGTTACAGTTAACAGTTTATTCGCTGGTCTGTTTGATAATTAACCAATGTTGTGAGAAATTTTTAGTTAAAATGTAACTGTTTTCGAATAACAGTCACGTAAATATCTGAGAGAGTTTTAATTTTGAAAAAGTAAGATTGGTTACCACTTCTTCCCATGTTAGTTGCTTACTGGTTGTTAAGTGTGGAACTTTGTAATTGTTGACTGCTTATTCCTGCTTAAGATGTGTTGGGTTTGTCTTTGGGCATGTATTTTCTTAGTTCAGTTGATGCTATGTTTACTTTATTGATGTATTATGTTAGCATACTTCCGCTGGTCTGTATGATAATTAACCAATGTGTGAAAATTTTTGCCTTAAATGTTACTATGTTACGTGTAGATTACGTTAATATGTTAGCAGTTATGCTTGAAAAAGTAAGATTAGGTTACGTTTTTGCATACCATGTTAGTTGCTGTACTGGTGTTAAGTGTGGAAACTTTGTTAATGTTAAACAGTTTATTCCTGCTTAGATGTTGTTACGTTATGTTTGTCTTTGGGCATTATTTTCTTAGTTTAGATTGTGCTATGTTAGCTTTATTAATGTGACAACTTTATTATGTTAGCATACTTTCGCTGGTCTGAATGATAATTAACCAATGTTGTGATTAATTTTTGCTAAATGTTACTAGTTGTGTAAGATTTAACGTTCAATGTTTCGAAAACGAACCAAACAATAATCATAGGTATTGCGTAATGTTTTCGAAAACGAACCAAACATGAATCATATCGGTATTGCGTAATATTTCGAAAAGTGGGAGGAGTTTGCAATTTCTCGACTTGTATTTGATAACTCTAGTGAAACAGGAACCACATCAGCATCGTACATGTTCGTTCTGTAGGCATTGTTAGTTACTTTAGTGTTGTTAAGTATGAAACTTTTTTAATGTTAGTCATTTATTCGATCATAAGTATGTTAGGTTTGTCATTGTGCGTTATCCCTAGTTCAGGATATGATATTGTTAGCTTTATTGATGTTTTGAAAAACTTTGGTACGTCAGCATATATTTGGTGGCGAGTATGTTGTTGATAAAATTTTTTTTAAATGTTACTATGTTAATGGTAAATAATAGTGAATATGTTTAGAGATCTGCTATTGAAAAAAGTCATATGTGGAATAATGGTACGGGCTTGTAAGCAACGTCAGTACTTTCTGTTGCAAGTATGCGCTATTTTGTTAGGTTTGATGTTATACATTATATTCTTGCCTCAGGTAGTCTGATTGTTAGCTCTTCTTGATTGTGAAAACTGTTTGTTATTTGACATGTTTTACTGTTTTAGCTTATGTAAAAATGTAAAACTTTTTTTACGTTATCAAACATAAAAAGAATAAATTTTTTACCTGAAGGTAAAAAGCACTTAAGCTTGAATGGAAAAGTTAAAAGTTTTTTAATGAAGTTTTACGAATGTTACAACAGTTGTTAAGACAATAAAAATCCTATAAAAATAGCTAAAAGTTCTAAACAAAACACGTTTTAAAGCAAATAAAGTTAACCAATAAATAAAAGTTTTTTTAAAAAACAAAAAGAAAAAAAGATGTGAAAGGCTACGTTCTATATGCCTTTCTGCTAAGTTTACTTTACTGTTTGTTAAGTATTGAACTTTGTTAATGTTAGTTGTTTATTCGTGTTTAAGGTATGTTAGGGTTGATGTTATACATTATATTCTTACATCAGGTTATGTTATGTTGGCTTTATTGATGTGAAAAAACTTTGTTATGTTCAGCATATATTCGATGGTTAGTATAAAAAAGAACATATTTTTACTATGTTTATCCAAAATGATACTCGAATATGACTTGAATAACAGATCAATAGATCAATACCCCAATAGATCAGGGTTGGGACGGGTAGGGGGGGAGGTTAGGGGTGGGTTGATTTACTGATTCAGTGATTTACCGTTTTAGGGTATGTAAAAACACAATTTTTTTACGTTATAAACATAAAAAGAATAAAAATTTTAGTAAAAACAAAAAGTTTTAAAGAAATAAAGTTAAAAATTAAAAGTTTTTTTAAAAAAAACAAAACAAAACTAAAATGTTTTAAAGAAATAAATTTACAAATAGCTAAAAGTTTTTTGAAACAAAAAGTTTTAAAGAAATAAAGTTAAAAATAAATAAAAGTTTATAAAACAAAAAGAAAAAAAGATGTGAAAGGCAACGTTCTATATGTTTTGCTAGTTACTTCACTGTTGTTAAGTATTGAACTTTGTTAATGTTAGCTGTTTATTCATGTTTAAGGTGTGTTAGCTTTATCGGTGTGGATTATATTCTTAGTTCAGATGATCATATGTTAGCTTTATTGATGTGAAAACTTTGTTACGTTGGCATATATTCGTTGATCGGTATGATAATTAGGTACGGTGATGCAAAATATTACAGTGTTAATACGAAAATAGTAATGATATGTTAGAGATATGTTTGAAAACGTATGAATAGGTTACGTTTTTGTATGCATCGGTAGTTACTTTACTGTTGTTAAGTATGGAACTTTGCTAATGTTAGTGATTTATTCAGGCATAGGGTATGTTCGATTTGATGTTATACATTATATTGTTACATCAGGTTATTGATATGTTTAGCTTTATTGATGTGAAACTTGCTGCGTTAGGCTAATTTCGTTGCGTCAGTATGATAATTACAGTTAGATTGAGATAAATTTTTTGTTAAATGTACTATGTTCGTGCAAAAAAATAATAATGATTGTTAGAGATATGTTGGAAAAAGTGTGAATAAGGTTACGTATTGTATGCAAATGTTAAGTTAGTTATGTCACAGTTGTTAAGTATTGAACTTTTTTAATGTTGACTGCTTATTCGTGTATAAAATGTGTTAGGATTGTGTGTACATTATATTCGTAGTCATATGATCCTATGTTTGCTTTATTAATATGAAAACTTTGTTACGTTACATTTATATTCATTGATCATTTAAGGCATACTTACATAAGGTTGTGACTATTTTTGTTAAATGTGTACTATGTTAATTGTAAAAACATCAGTGATATTGTTAGAAAAAAAGTGTAAGATTGGTTTACGTTCTGCGCTCCAATGTTAGTTACTTTACTGTGTTTAAGTATGAAGCTTGTTAAATGTTAACTGGTTATTCATGTTTAAGATGTGTTAGGTTTGTGCGTGTACGTTATGTACGTTATATGTATGTTTGCTTTATTGATGTGAAAAATCTGTTACGTTAGCATATATTCATTGATCAGTATGATATTTAGACAAGGTTATGATAAAATTTGTTAAATATTACTATGTTAATTGTAAAAATATCAGCGATATAAGAAAAAAGTTTGTAAGTAGTTCCGTTCTGGCACTCAATGTTAGTTACGTTACTGTTGTTAAGTATGGGACTTTGTTAATGTTAGCATATATTCATTGATCAGTATGATAATTAGACAAGGTTATGATAAAATTTTGTTAAATATTTCTATGTTAATGTAAAAATATCCAGGATTGGGGGTAGGGAGGGGAGGGCTGGGTGGTTTGATTTACTGATTTACAGGTTTAGGGTATGTAAAAACACAAATTTCTTAAGTTATATATATGAAAAGCGTAAAATTTTAGTAAAAACAAATTGTTTAAAGCATATAAAACAAAATAAATGAAAGTTTTGTGTTATGTTATACAAAATATGACATGAATCAATAGATCATAGATGGAGAGGGTCGTGAGGCGGGGGAGGATGGGGATCTGGAGGCTCAAGAGGCTCAAGAGGCTCCAGAGGCTCCAGAGGCTCTAGAGGCTATTTGATTTATATAAAAAAAAAAAATTTTTAAGTTATAAACTTAAAAAGAATAAAATATGTTAATTTTTTTTTTTTTTTAATTTTTTTTTTTAATTTTTTAAATTTTTAAATTTTTTTTAAAATTTTTTAAATTTTTAAATTTTTTTTTAAAATTTTTTTAAATTTTTTAAAAAATTTTTTAATTTTTAAAAAACTTTTTTTTAATTTTTTTTTTATTTTTTTTTTTTTAATTTTTTTTTTTTTTTTTTTTTTTTTTTATGTATCAGGATACATATATAAGAAAGATGTAAACCAAGTTTCGCTGTTCTACGCCAATATTTCAGTTTTGTGGGGCTGGTGACCCCCCTTTGGGGTGTATGGCTATTTAACCCTTATTATGATGTTGAGTACTATATATGGTATGTGTATAATACCGAATTTCATCGTTCTAGGTCAATATTTCAGTTTTGGGGGCTGGAGACCCCCCTTTGGTCAAATCGGGCATTTTACCCCGGATATATCTATTTTGTACACAATAAACAGGGTGTATGTTCAATTTTGGTAGTTCTAAGTCAATATTCAGATTTTGGGGGTGAGTACCCCTTCTGGGCACCCCCAGTCATTTTACACCCAGGGTCATCTAAAGATACAATCCTTACGAAGTTGTATACCGAGTTTCATCATTCTATGTCAATATTTCAGTTTTGTGGGGCTGGTCCCTGAATTTGGTGAAATCGGTCATTTTACCCCGTATACACCTAAGATACAACCTAAAAAGGCTGTATTTCGAGTTTCGTTGTTCTATGTCAATATTTCAGATTTTGGGGTGAGTACCCCGTCTGGGGCACCCACAGTCATTTTACACCCGGGGTCATCTAAGATACATCCTCAGAAGGTTGTATTCCGTTTCATCCATTCTATGTCAATATTTCAGTTTTGTGGCGACTGGTCCGAATTGGTAGAAAATCGGTCATTTTACCTTATACACCTAAGATTACAAGCCTAAAAAGGCTGTATTCGAGTTTCGTTGTTCTAAGTCAATATTTCAGATTTGGGTGCTGGTACCCTGTCTGGGGCACCCACAGTCATTTTACACCCGGGGTCATCTAAGATACATCCTCAGAAGGTTGTATACCGAGTTTCATCATTCTATGTCAATATTTCAGATTTGGTGGGGCTGGTCCCCGAATTTGGTCAAATCGGTCATTTTACCCCGGATACATCTAAGATACAACCTAAAAAGGCTGTATATCAAGTTTCGTTGTTCTATGTCAATATTTAATGTTTGGGGTGGGATCCCTTCTGGGGGATCCTAGACACCTGTGGGGTCCCCCTTCGGGGGACCCAGGGGGATGTAACCTCGCATACAACAAGGATAT